>CAUYON010184295.1:0-17856 GCA_963573935.1 Arctocebus calabarensis | reverse complement strand
ACTTCATGAAGAAGACTGCCATGGCAATTGCAACAACAACAAAAATAAACAAATGGGATTTAATTAAACTCAGAAGCTTCTACACAGCTAAGGAGACAACAACCAAAGCAAATAGACATCTTACCCAATGGGAAAGAATATTTGCATATTTTGAATCAGACAAAGGCTTGATAACCAGGATCTATAGAGAACTCAAATTAATCCACATGAAGAAAGTCAACAATCCCATATATCAATGGGCAAGAAACATGAATAGAACCTTCTCTAAAGAAGACAGACGAATGGCTAGCAAACATATGAAAAAATGCTCATCATCCCTAATTATTAGAGAAATGCAAATCAAAACCACCCTGAGATACCATCTAACCCCAGTGAGAATGGCCCACGTCACAAAATCTTAAAACTGCAGATGCTGGCGTGGATGTGGAGAGAAAGGAACACTTTTACAATGCTGGTGGGACTGCAAACTGATACAACCTTTTTGGAAGGAAGTATCGAGAACTCTCAAAGAACTCAAGCTAGACCTCCCATTTGATCCTGCAATCCCATTACTAGGCATCTACCCAGAAGGAAAAAAAATCCTTCATAAGGACACTTGCACTAGACTGTTTATTGCAGCTCAATTTACAATCACCAAAATGTGGAAACAACCTAAATGCCCACCAATCCAGGAATAGATTAACAAGCAATGGTATATATACTCCATGGAATACTATACAGCCATTAAAAATGGAGACTTTACAGCCTTTGTATTAACCTGAATGGAAGTGGAACACATTATTCTTAGTAAAGCATCTCAAGAATGGAGAAGCATGAATCCCATGTACTTAAGTTTGATATGAGGACAATTAATGACAATTATTGACACGGTGGGGTTGAGGGAAGGGGAGAGCAGAGAGAGAAGGAATGAGGGAGGGGTGGGGAAAGGAAGAGCAGAGAGAGGGAAGGAGCAAGGGGGGTGGGTTCTTGGTGTGTGCCACACCTTTTGGGGGCAAAACATGATTGTAAGAGGGACTTTACCCAACAAATGCAACCAGTGTAACATGGTTTCTTGTACCCTCAATGAATCCCCAACAAAAAACAAAAACAAACAAACAAAAAAACTACCTTGTAACGTTATAGCTTAACATATTTGTATAGTTTGTGGTTTTGTTAAGTTGATGCTTTGGGCTCAGCTGAACTTTTCTGCAGATAGGGGGTTGAGAAAACTCAGGCATCTTCCTGCCAGCTGCCACGCCAGTTAGGGGCTGGTCACCCTAAAGTGACCTGACTAGGATGGCTTGTTCTGCTCCAGGTGATCTCTCGTTTTCTGTTAGGTGAGCGACAGTTTGTTCACTCCAAGAAGGAAGTGCACAAGGTCTGGAGAGGCCCATGATCGGAACCTTTGCAATCATGTCACTTCTGCTATATTCTCCGGGACAAAGCAAGTTATAAGTCTGACCCAGATTCAAGGAGAGGATAAATAGAGTCTACTTCTTGATGAGAGGAGCTGATGAATTCACATTGCAAAGCGTGTGGATGTCGTACAGTTGCACAGACGAACTGTGACCATTTTTGCAATTTATCATGCCTTGTTGGGATCCTACATTTACTCCTTGGGTAGGAGAAAGCTGGTCAATGTCATAGTCCTTCAAAGAGTGAACCACAGTTGGTAAAAGTCAGTTCCCCAAAAGAAGTTAGAATGAAAGGGAGAGGAGCTGAGCTGGGCTGACCTGGTTCCGAAACCCACGATTATTATCTTGATGTGTGAGCTCAACAAAACACAGACAGTCTCAGAGGGTCTTCATCTTCTGCAACATGGCTTTAGGAATATTTACAAGATTGTTGCGAGAATTAGAGATGATAAAAGTACAATACCATGTGTACGTACAGTGGCACAAAGTAACTTCTTTAGTTTTCATGTTGAACTGACAGTGGAATGAGAGGCGGGCTGTGTGTTTATCTCCTTTTGGGTTTTCTAAAAATGATGCAGGAGAACTTTTAGCACTAAAGCTCAACGTGCTTTTGCTTTTACCACTACATTTAGGAGCATTAGTCACTAAGAAGATCTGTCTTCACTCTTCTTGGAAATTAAGTTTGCTCCAGGGCTGTTTTCAGCTGGCAAATTGGAATGGCCACGTTGTCCTCATGAGCCCCCTTCCATACTGGTTGAGTGGTGGGGTGTCACTCTGATTCACCCGACTATTCAATATCGTGATTATACCCTTGGCTGTGTCTAAGAAACATCTCATAACCTTACCAGAGTTTTATTCTGGAAAATACTGTGGCTTTGCAGAGCCTGAGGTTCCATTTGTCTTCAAAGATGTTTGACAAGTGGGCGTTGAATGAGTGTATGTGTGAATAGATGGATAAATGAACGATTTGGTGTAATCTCCTTGTTTCCTAGTGACAGCTTTAAACATATAAAAAGTCTTAATTAAATATGAGCAATGATCTATCTCTGAAAGCTGCTAGAAGAGATATTTTAAGGATAGAATTGCAGAGGTAAAATATAATAAAATTGCATGTTTGGTTTTTTCTTTTTCTTAAAGCTATTTATCTTTTCAGTCTGAATGAGCTCTTGCAGTAAATAATACCAGGGTTTTCCATCTAGGATCTAAAGCTGAATTTTATTAATTTGTCCTGAGACTCACTGTTTTAAGCTTTTGGGATTATGTGCAAGGAGTATACCACCTTGCTTTTAAATATAAGATTGGAGAGCATGTTTTCCCACTTGAGGATCCCAAACTGAATGTGGATATAGTTAGGAATTAAAGTGGTGTGATTGATACTACACAAAGTCACCCTGCATGCCCACCACCATCCCTGCCAACTCAACCTGCACCTTCATGTTTCTTGAGTGTTGACAGCACATTTGTTACACCGCTCTGCCTCACTTTCCTGACTGCAGGGCTCTGATGAATTTTAGCCTGTTTGTGCCATGTCCTCTGCCCTCCACCTGGCATTTTGAAAATGGCATAAAGAGGATAGACTCTAGTCAGCAAAGCCCCTCGTAAAGCCCAAACAATGGACGTGGTGTTAGGACATAGAGGATTCTATTTGCTAAGCTGATCCTATTTGGAATATATGAATGATGGATACACCGTTTGATTTTCATGGAAAAAACTCCAAGGATTTTATAATCATGAAAGGGCACAAAGTAGGGTGATGAAATAAACTGTAAGTTTTCTTGGGACATTCAGGTTTATGTTTCTGTTGTTCTATCACCCACCCATCCTGATTTTTTTTTATGTAAAAATCTATTATCAACATTTGCATTAAAATAATCTCGGACACACATGGAAGGAAGGCCTCCCTATTGCACTTTCATGTCTCCCGAGGTCTTGCCTTAGCAGCATGTGGAGGATCAGAGCTCTCATTTCAACAAGTGGTCCAATCTGACAAGGACCAGAGGTGACCCAGTTTTCCCTTCCTCACTCTTTCCAGTTGCTCAGCATATTCATTTCAAGGACAGCACGCACAGTACATGCAGCAGGAGTGGCTTCTGGGGGCTGACTTCTGAGGACCACGGAGGGAGAACTCGAGGCTCTGCCCCTGCCAGGACAGACATTCACTGTCCAGCCAGGGGTGCCGTGTCCTAGTGACACTTGCGAGACATGGCTTCAAAGAAAAGATTAGATAAAGTGGTGTCACGGAAAATTTTATTGACTTTTTTGTTTCCTCATTTAATTCATGGATTTTAAGCAAACATCTTGGAAGTTCACTCTGATAAAGGTGAGTTATTTTTTCATAAATGAGTTTCTTGCTCACATTTTGCTTTTAAAGCAAAAGTACTCAATGGGTAGACTGCCAAGAAAATTTCCTCACTTGAAGCTTTTAGAGACTTGAAGTTATTGATAACAAAGCTTGCAGACAGGGAAGACACTTAAATTTATTTCTACACATGCTATGTGTTTAGCAATGAAAGCTCCAATGGTGTGCAGGATTTCCATTTGAAACTCTATAATTATGTTACTGAAAAACTCCACTTGTGGGGAAAATACATTATTAGAGCTCCTATTTTTAACTTGATAAAATTGTGTTTAGTACGCTGGAATAAAAGAAAACTGAGAAGGTTCATGATTCTGTCATGTCTATGTTTAGTAAAGCATTCAAAAGTACTACAGATAAATTTTTTGAGAAGTTTTGCTTATAACATATTTACCTAAAAAGCACTCTGAAAAGGAACAAAAAGTCAGCACCTGTAAAAGTATTGGGGCTGAAATTTTTATACAGTTCAATAAAGAATAATAGCATTGATAATGGCCTTTGCTGCAGACTGAGTTGTATGCCCCAAATTCATATAATGAAGCCCCATAATTAAGATTTAATAATATCCTAAAAGCAAGGCTGTGAGCCAGTTGTATTAGTCTACTTATAAGAAAAGATGCTGGTGAATTTTCTTCTCTCTTTTTCTGTGTCTTTCTCTGGACACAGTGAGAAGGTGGTTGTCTGGGAGTCAGGAAAAGAGTCTTTATCAGAAATTACGTCAGCTGGAACCTTGATCATGGAATCTTGAGGCTCCAGAATTGTGAAAAATATGTTTTTGTTCTTTAACTACCCAGTCTGGGGTATTTCATTATAGCAGCTTGAGCAGACTTGTACAGCCTTGATTAAGCAGAATTTACTATGAGCTTGGTAGGTACTACAGCTAATGCCAAAAGAATTTTCCTTAAAAGAATTAAAAATTGCATATATTTTAATCATATCACTTGGATAAGGATTTCAACATCTTATGAACAAAAAATAATAAGATTATGTTGAAAATCTTTAGAAAAATATCAGCAATATGGTATGAGACCGATGTGGCTAAGAAACTGATTGAAGTATATAAATATATAGCAAGGAAATTGTTTTGCTTATGTTATTTTTTAATGTTCAGATAATAAATATTATGTTTAAGAAGTTAATGTATGTGGATCTATTCTATACTTTAAAAAATTATTATTTTGTAAAAATAGTTTTGGCCAGAACTATTTTATAGTTTTACAATAAATAAGAATTGATTTTTTCATTGATTTAAAAATATTTGCAAGTATCATTTAGCTTTATTTGTTTTTAACAAACTTTTTTCACTCTCAAAATTTATTCTAGATTGGGTTACAGATTACATAATCATGCTTTGTATGGATGAACTATTCTATCTGGGTAAGGCATTTTCATGGAAATTTGTGGCTGTTGTCCCTTCATTAATTTAAACTGTATTGATAGAGGTAAAGTGGATTCCTCCTACTTACCTGGGGCAGAAAACAGTTTGGGGTGATATTCAAATCTTTGGGCCCACAGGAAGGACATCCCTTCAAGTAGGTGACAACATGTAACAAAATTCTGGCCAAAGTGCTGGCCTTCCATTCTAGTGCTGGCTAGAATTATACATCCAAAACTGGCTCCTGAAATGCCTTGAGTGATCCTCCAATATTCTCTTTCCTTTCCAATTGGATTGATGGGAATAATCCAGCTGACGACTTGTAGGCCCTAAAAGATGGCACAGCCAGGTGACAAGTGGTCCAACTCTCTGAGTGAGTGGAGGCAGACAACCACTTGATTATGAAAACATATACCTTTACCCTGAAGGTATATGAATGAGCAGATATACATTAGTCCTTTGGGCTAAATTTGGATTGCCTTTATAATAAATACACTTTAAATAAGCAAGTAATAATAATACCTACCATACAGTGGTATGCAAAGCATATATTGATATGCAAACTTTGTGCTAAATAGGTGTGATAAGCCTAATCTTCATAGCATACCTTTATTAACCCCATTTTACAGACTAGATTGTGAGGTTTAGAGAGTTTAAATAATTTGCCAAACGTCACATATGTGGAAAACCCAGAATAAAGACTTGAGTGCAAGTGTACTGGACTTCAACACTTGGGCTCTTAATCATTATATTAACCATAGTAATGTTACATTCATTCTCAGTGCCTCAACCTCTTAAATCTTGCCATGATTCATGATGGTAATGAGTGTTGACATTTCTGCACACTCACTAGTTTTCTGGCCCTATGCTCTACGCTTTATGTGTGATGGCTTATTAAGTCTTCACAACCATCCTATGAGACAGACATTACTGTCTGGTATGTGTATACCTAAGTGCGTCTAGTAGCTACAGTAAGTACTCAATAAATGTAAATCAATCTCTAGCTTCCAGAAGGGAAAGCTGCAATTTAGGCAGATTAAATCACTGGCCACAGCACCTTATTGGAACACTCTTTTAAAGGAAGTGCTTTGGGTAATTTAAATCTTTCTGTTTTAGTTTACATAGGTTGCCACGCTTCTC
Organism: Arctocebus calabarensis; assembly: GCA_963573935.1. Taxonomy (NCBI): domain Eukaryota; kingdom Metazoa; phylum Chordata; class Mammalia; order Primates; family Lorisidae; genus Arctocebus; species Arctocebus calabarensis. The sequence continues at coordinate 11,591 of CAUYON010184295.1, read as the reverse complement.
AGCAAAAGACAAGGATGAGAAGGCGGAAGGCAGTATGGAACCTATGACCCTCTTAGTTAAAGCAATTCCAAAGTCAAGGGGTGGAGCGATGCCTGTGGCTCAAATGAGTAGGGCACTGGCCCCATATGCCAGAGGTGACAGGTTCAAACCCAGCTCCGGCCAAAAACTGCAAAGTCAAGGGGTGATGAGGAAACTTACATTTCCTAAGCTGAGTGTTCCCATTACATTAAGAAAGAGGTTTTTCATTTCTTCTACCACCTCCAACACATATTTCTTTGCATGACTTTATTACTTCTGTGAATCAACAGAGAGCCCAATTCTACTGAAATGGAGGTAGCATAGTTCAGCTTCACAAGAGACTGGTGGTAGCCAGTCTTCACATTAATTTTGTGCCAGGAGCAGGGGGAAAAAGCAGCAGACACAAGGCTTGAGAGACTGTAGCTACATGGTCTGGCTTAGCCTTCTCTACCACCCAAAATGACGGGAACAGAAAAACAAAACCCCAGACAGAAGGCAGGAGGAGACACTGGGGCAGCTCCAGCTTTCAGCAAGCCGGCTCTGTTCCACTTCCTTTCGATTGTCCAGGAAAGCTAAGAAAAGTAAAAACAGGCTGTGGCTCCGTGGAAGCAGCCCTGTGGAAACATCAGGTTAAACAATCGGCCTGTGGGTCAATTGTGAAGGGCGTTAATGTGCGAGACCCCGATAAAGAGATTGCACGAATGGCCACAAAGCATTTCATATTTAAATATGGATCCAAGTTTGTTCTGCACAACAGTATAAATATAACCAAGGTAGGGTGGAGAAGGGGATTTGGAAATCAGCCGATTTTAAGACAGCCAACACAAACACTGCAACAAACGCAGGCTTTGCACAACCTTTGTGCTCATTACTCGTTGTTGGCACAGACTCCCAGAAACACAGAGAGGCCGTGAAATGCAGTGGTCGAGATATCGCAGGCCCTGGTGGTAAGAGAACACACTGTTTATCTGAAAACAACCTTCTTGTCAAGATACATTGCATTTCCTGAAAGCGAGGATCTTGTTTTATTTTGTTCCATGTTGGTAGCAAGAGTCTAGGAAAGGGTGCACTAGCTGAGAGGGCTTTAGTTTCTTTTCTGTGGCTGTCTCATCATGGGATGCATCAGAAAGGTGGAAGCCCCTGAACTGGAAGGGATTTTACATTAGGTATTTAATATACAGAAATATATTTTATAGCCTCTTTAGCAAATTCATACTGCACAAAAGGGCATTTTATAATTGACTGAGCAGGCCATATAAAATTAGTAAACTTGGACATGCTTCCTGAAAGTAGTTGGCAGAATTCCCTAGAAAGCCACATTTGAAGATTTTTAATATATATTATGAGGCAGAAAAGAATAATTATCTTCTATTGAAGTTCCCAAGTGAGAGAAATGTATTTGTACAGCCCTTTCAAAGAACACCGTCTGTATTGCCAAACCGTTTGGTTTGGGATGGCATCCTCTCTGCTGTGGCTTGTGGGCTGCTTCTCCCAGCAAAAGCAGACATTACTCGGCGATTTCGTGAGACTGCTACCTTGAGAAAGGTGTTTTTGCCAAGGGTCTTGGAACACTTGACTGAGAAATTTCCAGAACAAATACTTTTGAAGACTATGGGTATGACACCATAGAGGGTTTTAGACATGAAAACTACCTGGAATGACTGTGTCTCTACTTTATGTGTAACACGGGGGCTTGGATTGTAAGACACTGAACCTCTCCTTCTGCTGCTTCTCTGAAGAGGGTCACCTTTCACTCAAAGCACTCACAGGTTTCTAAAGCATTGGATTTCAGAGGCCAGCCTTTGTTTTAGTGTGGGTTTCCTTAAATACAGACCCTCAGATACGAATTTGCATATATAATGAGATTATTTAGAAATGGATCTCAAGAAGCACATTGAAGGAGCAGGTAAAGTGAGTGAGCACAGAGGAAGGGAAGGTTGGGAAGAAACTCACTACCCTCTTCAGGTTTGGTCCTGCAGGAGACTCTCAGTCTGCTGTGAGAAACACAACTGAACGTCGTCTCTCTCTCTCTCTTTCTCTGATTTTTTTTTTTTTTTTGGCTTTTAGTTATAGTCCCATATTATGTCTATTATAACCATCATATTTTCTCCATAGTTACAAACAAACAAACAAAAAAAGGATACAAAGTAGTAAAAATGAGAACAAAATTCTCCAAGTCCTTAGAAGTCTAGATCTTCAGGAAAGAGATTACCAGAAAGATTTGAACATTGTCTCTTGGAGGATAAGGCAGTTTAGGCACTTACCCTCCAGCTCTGGTCTCCCCTGTGCAGAGGATTCCACTGAGTTGCTGACCTTCCCTCTGAGACATTCCAGCCTGTGTTAGGTTGATAGAGCATCATCCCACAGCCAGAGAATAGGTTCGGGCAGTGTCAGACAAGGTGAACTGGGTCAACATGAGCAGGAAATCCTATCTGGCTCCTTTGCAAGTGAACTTTGGGAGCACCAATTATACCCACCAGCTCCTTAGAAAGGAAAGAGTTCTAATTTTTGATAATTGACTTCCCAATCTTTGTTTTTCCTTTTCTTAATGTAAATCTTTCTAGTCTTTGGAGTAACTGCTAACTGTAGCCTTTGACATCCATAATTGCTAAGAGAAGTAATAATTACAGAATTATTAACATTTATAGAGTTCTCATCCTGTTGTGAAAGGCATTATTTAATTCTTACAACAACCTTATAACGTGGGTATTATTATCTTTGTTTGATAATAAGAAAACCGAGGGTCAGAGAGGTTACATTTCCCAAGGGACAGAGTCATGAATCTCCCACAAAGCTTAACCATTAAAATTCTACATTTCCACCATCAAATTGGGAAAAGATATATCTTCCAGCCAGACATAGGAGCTTTTAGATGGGTATAATGACTGACATGGCAGCTGGCTTCCCATATGATCTGCCGTGGTCCTAATCTCCTGAGACTTGAGGCTTGACAGTCCTCTTTTGCAGTGAGGCAGGATTGGCCTGCATGGATCCATATGACAGCGCTGAGGCAGCAGCATGGGACTTTTGAGGGAGCATTGTAGTGTCTTGGCTTGTCCACTCTGTAGAAAAAACACAATGCCAAGAGGACACCTAAGCCTATGGAAGGTCCACGTAGTGAGGAACTGAGGCCTCTTTCCCGTCACCAGCACCAACTTGCCAACCATGTACCAAATGACCTTGGAAGTGGATCCTCTAGCTCCTGTCCAAGTTTTTGGATGACCACATCCCCAGGCAACATCTAGCAAAACATTGCAGAGAGAAATTAAGAAAGATCTTGGTAATACATACCCTATTTCTAGTTTTGTAAGACTCAATGAGGCCAAAATATCTATATTCCTTAAATTGTTCTATTTTAATTAAAAATCTCATTGTGATTTCTGCTAGAAATTGAAAAGCTAAAATTTGTATGGAAAAGCAAAAGACCTAGAGCAGCTAAAGGATCTTGACAAAGAGGAAAGTAGGAGGAACTACTTTATCTTATTTCAAATCTTATTTTGAAGCTACACTTATTGACAGTGTGGTACTATTGTAAAGTTAGGCATATAAATCAATTCAACAGAATAGAGAGTCCAGAACTCGACTCATACATATAGAGTCAATTAATTTTTAACAAAGTGGCTACCTAATTGAATGGATAAAGGATAAACGTTTAAACAGATCTTTCTGAAACAACTAGATTTCTTCACAGAGAGAAATGGATATCAGATCTCATAACATGTATAAAAATTCCACTCAAATTGAGTTTTAAATCTAAATATAAAAGCTAATAATATAAAATTAAACACAAAAGCTAAAAATATAAAACTTGCAGGAGTCATGGGAGAAATCTTTACAAAGATTTCTTAGACGTGACTCAAAACACTAATTTTAAAAGAAAAAAATGATAATATGTATGTGACTGAAGTTAAAACCTACATTTTTCAAAAGATATTCTTAAAAATGTGTAATATGCATGTCTTAAGAGAAAGTAATTATAATAAATATATCTGATGATGTACTTTTATCAAAAATATATAAATAACCCTGATACTTCAATAATAATAAGATAGATAACCCAACATCCTTAATCATCAGAGAGATGCAAATCAAAACGTCTTTGAGATATCATCTAACTCCAATAAGATTAGCCCACATCACAAAATTCCAAAACCAGAGATATTGGCGTGGATGTGGACAAAAGGGAACACTTCTACACTGCTGGTGGGAATGCAAACTAATAAATTCCTTTTGGAAAGATGTTTGGAGAACACTTAGGGATCTAAAAATAGACCTGCCATTCGCTCCTCTAATTCGTCTACTAGGTATATATCCAAAAGACCAAAAATACCTTAAAACAAAGATATTTGTACCAGAATGTTTATTGCAGCCCAATTCATAATTGCTAAGTCATGGAAGAAGCCCAAGCACCCATTGACCCATTAATGGATTAATAAATTATGGTATATATACACCATGAAATATTATGCAGCCATAAAGAAAGATGGATATTTTACCTCTTTTATGTTTATATGGATAGAGCTAGAACATATTCTTCTTAGCAAAGTATCTCAAGAATAGAAGAAAAAGTATCCAATGTACTCAACCCTACTATGAAACCAATTTATAACTTTCATATGAAAGCTATAAATCAATTATAGCCCAAGAATATGGGGAAAGGGAAGAGGGAGGGAAGGGGAGGGGGCAGGATGGGTAGAGGGAGGGTAATCGGTGGGACCACACCTATGGCACATCTTACAAGGGTATATGTAAAATTTACTAAGTGCAGAATATAAATGTCTTAACACAATAACTAAGAAAATGCCGTGAAGGCTATGTTAACCAGTTTGATGAAAATATTTCAAATTGTATATAAAACCAGCACATTGTACCCCATGGTTGCATTAATGTACACAGCTATGATTTAATGACAAAAAAAAGAAAAGAAAAATTAGCTGGGCATTGTGGCAGGCACCGGTAGTTCCAGCCACACGGAGGCTGAGGCAAGAGGACCTCTTGAGCCCAACTCTTTGAGGTTGCTGTGAGATATGATGCCACAGCACTCCACCGAGGGAGACTAGAGGGAGACTCAGTCTCAAATAAAAAAAATATATATATCATATATACCCATATATGTATAAATTATCAATAAAGAATTTTTTTAAAAAGTTAAAAAAATAGGCAAAGTTATTGGAATGACTAATGTTATGAACAGTTATATATATATGTATATATATAAAATGTTATATATCTCTATATCTGTCTATCTATATCTATATATATGTATATAATGTTTATGTTTGAAGCCCTAATCCCCAATATGACCGATCATATTTGGAGATGAGTCTTTTAAGTGGTAATTAGGGTTTGATGAGGACATGAGGGTGGGTCCCTCGTACGATGGGATTAGTGCCCTTATATAAGAAGGTACTAGAGAGGATGCATTCCCTTTTTCTCTTTCTCTTTGCTTCTGCTGTGTGAGAACCCAGCAAGAAAGGAGCCATCTGCAAGCTAGAAAGAAATTCCTCACCATACCCCAATCATGCCAGCACCCTGATCTCAAACTTTCAGCTTTTGGAACTGTAGAAAAATAAAATTCTTTTGTTTAGGGCATCTAGTATATAGCTTTTTTTAAATGGAAGTCCAAGCTGAGTAACAAAACCTATAAGTCCATTAATAGATGCTCAATATTATCAGTCAGGAAGGAAAGGCACATTAAAAAACACAATGAGTTTATCACCACATACATATACACCAGAATGATAAATTTTAAAATGTTGACAATACCAAGATTTGGCAGGGATCTACAGCAACTGGATGTTTCATACATTGTTGATGTTGGTGTAAAATTGGGCAACCACTTAGGAAAATAGTTTAATGGCTTCTTATGAAGTTAAACATCCATTTACCCTATGAACTAGTAATTTTTCTTCTGGAAATGTTACCAAGAGAAATAAAAACTTATGTTCACACAAAAAAATATTTTTTCATGTTTATAGTAGCTTTATTTGCAATAGTCAAACACTGAAACCAAGCCAGAAGAAAGGATGAAGAAATTGTATTGTCTCTGTATGAGGAACTACAACTCAGAAATAAAAAGAAGGAACTTCTGATATCTGCAACAATGTGGATGAATCTTACAGACCTTACATTGAGCAAATGAAAGCAGATAGAAAATACTGTAGATTCTGCTAAATTGAATTTCTAGGACATACAAAATTAACTTACAGTGATTCTTAGAAGTCAGATCAGTCTCTACCTAGGGCCAGAAGTAGGCTGACTATAAAGAGGCATTAAACAGCTTTCTGGAATGATGAAAATATTTTTGAAATTATCTTTTTTTGAAATTTTGTTTCAAAAAAATCTGAAATCTGTTTTTTGAAATTATCTTTTATTTATAAATATTATCTATTTTTTGAGACTTTGGAAAAAAATTAACAAGTTAATCGATGACTCCATACTAATCCTCAGAGTTAAAGCATTCTATAACAGACATACTCTTATTGGACAATGTGAATGTTATTTTCTTTGCATTATTATTATTAATATTGCTTAATATTTTGATGCAATAATTGATTTCTGATTTCTTTTCTGAATGTATTTATCTTCTTTCATTCTTTTCGAAGTTTTTGTTTCTAGTCCTTATCTTAAACACTGTTATTAAATTTTAAGCCTTTTTAATTTTGTGAAGGCAAAAAGTGGAAACCTAATAAACACCTATATATGTAAAAAAAATATTTTACATCTTGATTAGGGTATACTGTTGTATAGGCATACATATTTGTCAAAGATTAAAAATGTTCATTTTATTGTAGGTAAATTGTACTTCAGTGAGGTGAACAAAATAACAAGACCTGAAAAAAGATTAAATGAGGGGCATTTGTTATATTATCTTTTGTACTCTTTTGTGTTTTTAAAAGAATAATTTTTCTCTCATAGGTGTATCCCTAGAGAATTCTTAGTCTCCTGACATGTCCATATTTATCCCTTACATTCCACCTCTCTTTCTATTGCTTTGCTACATCATCCTTGCATTTGAATGTATCAAAGTTTTCCAGAAATAGTGAATTTTGTTTTTATCATTTGGTGCCTTTTTTTGGTTACACAGTGATTTTTGGCTTGCAAAGTTCATGGATTTATATAGTTGTAGGTTGTCTCAGAAATTTTTCCAAAATGCATATAAGAATGCAGGATATTTTTGTGTGTGTGTGAGCTTTGGGATATTTCTCCCTCTCTTTTTCATTGAGAAAGCATATTTGAAAAGTTTTATTAGGTCCTGGAATGAATTCTTGCTAATACCAAGCCCATGAGAAAACATAGCTTGAATTGACAATTTCTTTATCTAACTAAAATTCTAAAACTCAGGTTTTCCTCCTTCAGAGCTTACACTTTTGGAACTTCCTCCTTATGAGTGCCTCACTCTTGAACTCCCAGGTAAATACATTTTTGTTTTTTGGTATAAAAGTCCTAAACATTGAGTGAAAATATTGAACATTTCTAGGTCAAATTTTTAATGAAAGTCAGAAAACTTCCATTATCTCACTCATTTTATGGTAGCTGGTAGTAGGAATTGCTTCTTTTAGAAAGGAATTTTGCCTGTCCAGTTCATTGCTGTCTATCACTTAGAACCATGTTTAATAATCATGAAATTCTACAGATAAGGAAATAAATGCTCAGACAGTTTTAAATGAGTTGCTTAAAGTCACATAGCTCATGACCCAGCAATTTCACTTCTGTGAATAGACAGAAACAAATAGGAAACAGGGTGTCCAAGAGATAATTTGTACAAACATGCTCACAGCATTATTCATAATAGCCAAAAGATAGAAACAGCCTGAGTGTCCAATGGATTAAAAAAATGGGGGATATGAATACAATGAAATATTATGTAGCCCTTAAAATGGAAATTCTGAGGTCTGCTACCACATGGGTGAAACTTAAGGCCATCATACTAAGTGAAATAAACCAGTCACAAATGACCAAATACAACAAGATTCCACTTCAATGAGGAACCTAGAGCAATCAGACTCATAAAGGCAGAAAGTAGAATGATAGTTTTCAGGGGCTATGGTGAGGTAAAGTGAGGGGATGTTTAGTAGGCATAAAGTTTTAGTTTTGTGTGATAAAAATAGGTCTAGCGATGGATGGCAATGATGATCGTATAATAAATAATGTGAATGTAATTAATACCATTGAACTGTGTACTTAAAAATGAGTAAGATGGGGCTAGGTGTGGTGACTCATGCCTGTAATCCTAGCTCTCTGAAACTGAAGTGGGAGGTAGATTCAGACCAACCTGAGCAATATTGAGACCCTGTCTCTATTAAAAATAGAAAAATTCGATCCAGAAGCTGAATCCTCACAGTGGAGAGCGAACCCAGGAAGATGAACCCTTTAACTAAGGTGAAGCTGATCAACCAGCTGAATGAGCAAGAGGTCCAGCTTGGGGTGGCGGATAAGGTGTCCTGGCACTCTGAGTACAAGGACAGTGCCTGGATCTTCTTGGGAGGGCTTCCTTATGAACTAACCAAAGGGGACATCATCTGTGGGTTCTCAAAACCTTAGGAGTAAAGGACTGTTTCAGAGAAGTTGGACAACATGTACAGGCAGAGGACTGTAGTAAAAGGAGCTGGCCAAGCAAACACATAATGATGCTAGAGAGATAGGAGGGGCAAGATAGCTGACTGGAAGCAGCTTCTGACAGAGGATCCTGTCCAGAAGGAAAAATAACCTCCAGAAACTACCCAATTGAGCAGAAGACTAGAAGCCCAGCCAAGAGAGAGAAGTGATAACTACAGGTCACCTCTGTTGAGGCAAGCTGAGACTCCAAGAAACTAAGCTCCACACAGAAAAACTGAACTGAATTTTTCCGCCATTCTGAACTTCCAGTATACCCTTACTCCCTTACCTGATGCACCAGAAGCTTACCCTGCTGAAACTGAAGGAGGAGGGTTTGAGCAGTGCCCACCCTCCCTGTCTGCTGGGCCAGGCGGCTAATCAGGTAAGAGACTTGGGGCCCTGCTGAGCCCCCACCAGCCTCCAGGACAGGGACTCCATTCAGAACCTCCGGTATCCACTCTGTGCTCCACTGAGGCCACCACCCACCACAGCCAGGAACTCCGCTGGGACTCCTGCATGGCTCCAATCTGTGCCCCGCCAGGCCTCGACCCACCTCCTGCAGTGGCCAGGTACACTGTCGAGCTTCGGCCCACTGTCTGCTGCGGCCAGGGACTCTGCTGAGACTCCCATGCGGCTCTGATCTGTGCCCCACTGGGCCTAGGCCCTCTGCTCACAGCAACAGGGACTCTGCCGGACCTCAGCCGACACCTGCCGTCCACCTAAGCCAGGGAACCCGCTGTGACCACCGCACCACTCAGATCTGTGCCCTGCCAGGAATCGGCCCCTCCTTCACAGCAGCCAGGGACTCTGCTAGGCCTTGGCTTGCTGCGCATGGTGGCCAGCGTCTCCACCTAGACCTCTGTCTGGCTCTGATCTGTGCACCACCAGGCCTCAGCCCTCCTCTTACAGGGGCCAGGGACTCCGCTGGACCTCAGCTTGCCACCTGCTGTGGCCAGGGACTCCACTGCGACCCCTGCGCAGCTCTGATCTGTGCCATGCTGGACCTTGGCCAAACACCAACAGTGGCCAGGGACTCTGCTGGGCCTCAGTCCAATGTCTGCTGTAGCCAGGGACTCTGCCGGGAACTCTGCATAGCTCTGCTCTGAGCCTGGCTGGGACCCCCACGTGGCTCTGTGCTGCTCCCTGTGAGGACTCTGCCTACCGCCCACACCAGCCAGGGACTCTGCCAGAAACCCGCCAGGCCTCCACTGGCCTGCTCGGGCCAGGAACTCTGGGAGCCTCACAACCCGCATCCTCCCCTACCCTCTCTGCCTCAACACATGCCCCACACATCTGGGCAGGGACTCAGGAGGCCGCGCAACCTGTGACCTCCCTCCACAGCCCTCCTCCCAGCCAGAGACTTCTGGGGGCATGGTCTCCCTTTGCAAAGGCCACTGGGTGCCAGGCACTCCAAGAACTGCGTGCACCATCCCACGCCCTGCTGCTTAATGTGGGCATGCTATACTCCGGAGCTGCTCCCACAGCCAGAACTCCCTGGCTGGGGCAGTCCCAGAGGGGTTACACAGGGTCACTCCCTACAAAGATCCAGCAACAACAGAGTGATCCTGCCCAGGTCTGATCTGGGAGACACACCTCCCCAACTCTGAGGACGGTCATAGGCAATAGTAAAAAATAATTATGAGGCAGAATCAAGAGAAAAACTCTGGCAATATGAATAATCAGAGTAAATCAACTCCCCCAAGAAATGACAAGGTAGATACAGTACAAGATCCCTTGCATAAGTAAATGCCTGAGATGTCAGAAATTGAATTCAGAGTCTGGATAGCAAATAAGATCAGTGGGATGGAGGAAAAGATGGAATTAGAATTTCAAGCAGTAATCCAAAAGATGACCCAAAAGATGTCTCAAAAATTGAATGAATTCAAAGACAAAATGATCAAAGGTTTTGACACACTGAGACAAGAAGTTGCAGCCCTCAAAGATCTGAGAAATACAGTAGAATCCCTCAGTAACAGAATGGAGCAAGCAGAAGAAAGGATTTCTGACATGGAAGACAAAGCTTTCGAACACTCCCAAAATTCCAAAGAGGAAGAGAAATGGAAGGCAAAAATGGGTCGTTCTCTCAGAAAGCTCTGGGATAACTCAAAGGAAACCAATATTCACTTTATAGGGATACCTGAAAACAATGAAGTGGCATCGCAAGGCACAGTGTCTCTTCTTTATGAGATTATGAAAGAGAACTTTCCAGACATGCCAAGAGATTCTGAAGTTCAGATAGCAGACATTTTCAGAACCCCAGCACAACTCAACTCGAATAAGACATCCCCCAGGCACATCATAATTAACTTCCCTAATGTTAATATGAAGGAGAAAATTCTGAAAGCACTCAGATGTAAGAAATCCTTTACCTACAAGGGGAAGAATATTAGAATAACTGAAGATCTCTCTGATCAAACCTTTCGAGTCTAGCTTCTAAGAGAATGGTCATCAACTTTTAATCTCCTAAAACAAAAGAACTTTCAACCCAGGATCCTGTACACAGCTAAACTGAGTTTCAAGAATGATGGAGAAATTAAATACTTTAATGACGTCCACATGTTGAAGAAATTTGCTATAACTAAACCAGCTTTCCAGAATATTCTCACCTATCTTCCATAATGACCAGCATAATCCTCCACCACAAAAGTAAACTCACCCAGAAACTTTTCATCAAATTTCAAGTACCACTGTAACTGAGATCTGGAGAGAAAGAAGGAAAAAGAGAGAAAGGAATAGAAAAGAATGACAGCTCTAATAATGGCACTCTGACAAATGAGCAACCCTCAGGGACAGAGAGAAACCAGAGGAGCGAAGAACAAGTGCTTTCATTGTGATCAGACTGGCCACTTCATAGAAGACTGCCCCCAGCAGTACCACGGGCTGGGCAAGCCACCTGGCCCCTGTCCAGAATGCAAGGGTGACCCCTGGAGGGTGGCCTGTCCCCAGAGGTGAAGGCCTCCTGGGACAGTGACCCC
>CAUYON010184291.1:0-12472 GCA_963573935.1 Arctocebus calabarensis | reverse complement strand
TGTCTTTATATAGTGATCAAGAAAATGCCATGAAGGCTATCTGTAACAGTACGATCAAAACATTTCTGAATGTAAATGAATCGTGCCCTATGATTGCACCAATGTACAGAATTATGATTCAATAAAATTATAAAAAAAAATCTGGCTATGTTTTGTTGCAGTTGTCATCATTTAGCTGGCCTGGGCAGGGTTCAAATCTGCCAGCCTCAGTATAGGTGGCTGGCACTGTAACCACTGTGCTACAGGCACCAAGCCAATGTTCCATCTTTTATATTGTATTTTTTGTATCTTTTCTATGTTTACATATGTTTAAATACAAAAAATACTTAGCATAATGTACAGTTGCCTGCAGTGTTTAATACTAACATGCTTTACATATTTGGAGCCTAGGAGCCTAGGAGCAATAGGCTATACCATGTACTCTGGAGTATAGTGGGCTATTCCATCTGGTCTTGTGTCAGGTGTTTTGTGATGCATAATAAAGACATTGCTTAACAATGCATTTCTCAGATTATATCCCCATCTTTAAGTGATGCATGAGTATAATCTGACCAATACTTTTGTACAGAGACTGTGTCTCTCTGTGTTACTCAGGATGACCTTGAACCTCTGGGCACAAGGAATCCTTTTAATTAGCCTTCCAAGTAGGTAGAACTATACGCATACATCAGCGATTCGGCCAATACTTTAGGATTCAAATAGAAATATCTGCATAAGTGGTCCAAGGGAAATGATCTTCTTGATATGATTCATCTGAGGAAACACTTTTAGCAAATTCATTGTCAATCAAAGTATTCAGAATTTTGTTATAATTGTCCGTGTTAATTGGTTTATAAAATGTATAGAATTTTAAGTTTTTAAAAATGACCCCCCCAAGATTCATGAATATTATTTTGAAAATAAAGTTTGTTTAATCACAATACATTTTATATGTACTGATAAAGGGGCTACATCAATATTAATGTAACGTTTATGGTGTTTGGTCTTTTTAATATAGATTTCCTACAATATTTGAAATATAAATCAGTTTTTCAAAAGTCACTGTTCTTCAAATATTTTTAAAATAATTATAGTTAAATGAACCAGTTTTCGTTTTTTATATTTAAACAGTTTATATATTACCATTCTCTTTTTTCTCTTCCCTCCTAAACTCTTCTGTCATACCACTGATCGATGCCATTTAATACATAAGGGCAAAGGATGTTGACATTTAAAGAAATAACCCATTTTAGTGGTGTTTGAGAACTTTTGCTTCTGACACCAAAGGATTAATGTTTTCAGGGTACAACTTCTGTACTTAGTTGATTTGAATGTTAGTTTACTGTAAAAATCTCAAGAAAGAATATTAAGAAATTGATTAAATCAATTTGGCAAGGGGAAATTTTGCTCCTTGCATACAAATTGCATACCAGTGGGAGAGGGTGCCAGAGACTGACCCCACTGATGGATTGTTTTCCCATGTCTGGCTGTCCACCTTAACCAAATGTGCAAAATCTGTTTCTGCTGTATTGGTATTAAACTTTTTATTGACTATAAAAAATGATTAAGATTAATTACAAGTATGCCTGATTGCTAGGATGTATAAAGTGGTAGGGGATTGTCACAGTTTGTACTCTGAGACTATCAGTGCTCACTCTGATAATCCCATGCCCTCATGATACTTGACAATTTCAAAACATTACTTGAAGTTATGTTTCTATAGTGTGTAGTTCCTAATGGGCTTTTGTAAGATTCAGATTTCCTGCTTTGTTTCAGGAACTAAAATAGTGGTTCATTTCTGTGCTCATTATTACCTGAGATAAATTCCAAAAGTACAACAAGGCACTTTGATAACATGTTTTCATTAGGTTGCAGAGAATTGTTCATGCACCAATGCATTGGAACCTCTTTCAGGATGCAAACTGGATACCCAAAAGAACTTAGAAGTAGAACTCAAGGAAAACCTAACCAAAGATGATTTTAAAAATCACACTGAATAATAAACACTAGTCACCAAGGATTTGTGAATGGTTTTCACTCAAACCCTGACATTTTAAAGGATAATCCATATACACCTAGATCTAGAACAAGAAAATATAACTAACCTCATGACTTCTATTTTCCTAACTTGTTTTTCTAGAACCAATAAGGACACGTTATATTCTTAATTGTTTCTAATTCTGAGAACAAGCCAAGGGAAATTAAAAAACAAACAAAAAAATTGAATCAAGAGCCAATTGTGGAGAACTTCTAACATTTATGTTAATAGGGAACCCCTGAGTTGACTTGAGGACTTCATCTTGTTGGTAGTGAAAACTCTTCTAATATTCTTTCAGCAATTCCTTATCTCAAATTTGAACTTTTCTCAGTCTATTGTACCTCTTCTCCTAATAAACCAGAGACTCCTATATTATTCAATTCTAGATGGTTCTCAGCTTTGTTGTTTTTCCTTTCCACTTACATGAGTACTCTTAGCCTGTAAATGCAAGTTTGATTTCTGATCAGCTATGGAATTAATTAAAAGAGCATAACACTGTAATTTCACAAAAATTGGAATTCAAGAAAAATTAAAACGTAACAAGAATCACATAATAATAACACTCTAATACAGCAACTATTTTGGTTCATGCAGATTTTTCACATTAACGCATTTTTACACAATTGCTCTCATAGTCTAATATCAGTTTCTTTTCTATTATTTCCCTTAATATTATCATAATTATTTGCATACTTTCAGTCTTCAATTATTAGTATACTATTATACTTTATTTTTGGCATGTTGATATAGCAATGCGCATTAAAAATTTTAATAAAGGTACACAATTAATTTTTCCAGTATTTTCATCTATAGTTAATACTTCAAAGAGTTTTTTACTCCACTCTATATTCTACTGTTAAATTATTTTCTTAAGAGAAATACCTAGCACTTGAGTTACTGGGTAAAAGGTTGTAGATATTTTATAACATATGGATTACAATGCCATATTGCATTCCAAAAGGGTTATTCCAATTAAAATACAACTGGAGTTTTAATATATTAACATCTTGCCAGTACTGGTTATTACCATTATAAATATGTTTTTGCCCTCATAAACTATCAAAGTGATTCCAGTTTGACTATTCTTTGTCAGAATCCACATTTTTTAACATGTGCAATCATTAATTACCCTAACTCTTTGCCAATTTATTTCTAGTGGGATCTTAATGTTATTCCTATAAATTTGAGTAAATTCTTTATTTTATCGCAAATTCTAACACTGTGTTGGAAGTAGTGTTGGGTCCCTCTGAAGGAGGATGTTCTCTGATTATTGGCTTCACTGATAAGAATGAGCACTGGTGCCTAGCTGATGATGAAGTAATCACAAATACAAAGAGATCACCATCAACATACATTTATTACAGAAAAAACACACAAGCAATAATCAAAACACATCTCAAAACCCAGGTGGGTCCCTTTCTGAGTATGAACCCACATCCTCTTTTATATGGTAAGGTTCTGGAATAGGATTGGCTACCACATTCTGCCTTTAAAGTAATGGACAGGTTACTGTTACATAACAAACTGTTTTTTCTTTGTATTTCAAATTAATATTAGAATACACATTTTTAGGTTACATTGTTTTCGATTCTAAAGTAAAGCAATCAAGTTGTAGTTTAGCCCTTCACTCAGAGGGAATATTGATCACCCTCATGTTGTTCACATTAGGTGAGATCCTTCCAATTACCCTCCCTCCTCTCTCCTCACCCTTTCTAGACTATACTTAAATTTTATTATCCATGTGGGGGATGTAGTTGTTTATATATTGGTTTCTTATTAGTATTGAATACATTTGATGCTCTTGTTTTTCCATTTTTTAAATACTTTAGTAAGAAGAAGGAGTTTCAACTCTATCCAGGTAAACCTAAAAAGTATAAAGTCTCCATCTTTAATTCTGGCTGAATAGCACTCCAATGTATACATATGCCACAAATTATTAATCCATCCATGGGTTGATGGGCATTTGGGCTGCTTCCACAACTTGGCAATTTTGAATTGAGCTTCTGTCAACATTCTGGTGTAAATATCTTTGTGGTAAAATTATTTTTTTCTTCAGATAGAAATTGTGGGATCAAATGGAAGCTCGAGTTTTACTTCTTTGAGAATTCTCCACATTTCTTTACATAAAGGTTGTATTAGTTTGAAATCCCACCAGCAGTGTAGAAGCGTTCCTTTCTCTCCACATCCATACCAGCATCTGCAGATTTGGGACTTTGTGATGTGGGCTAATCTCATTGGAGTTAAGTGATCTCAGAGTTGTTTTGACTTGCATTTGTCTTGCCCACTTAAATATGAGGTTGTTTGCTCTTTTCTTATTAAGTTGAGTTCTCTGTAGAGTCTACTTATTGATCCTTTGCCAGATTTATAATATATGAAAAACATCTCCCATTCTGACGGCTGTCTTTTTGTTTTTGTTGTGGTACCATTAACTGTGTAAAAGTCATTCAGCTGGACCAAATCCCATTTATGTATTTTTGGTGTTGCTACAATTGACAAGGGGGTTTTCTTTATGAAATCTTTTCCCAGACCAATATTGTCAAGCATTTTTCCAAATCTCTCTTGAATTTTTATCATTTCACGTCTGAAATTCAACTCTTTTGTCCAGTGAGAGTCAATTTTTGTCAATAGTGAGAATTATGGGTCTAGTGTCAATATTCTATATGTGGCAAACCAGTTCTCCCAGCATCACTTTTTAAATAGGGATTCTTTTCCTGAGTGCATGCTCTGTCTGATTTATCAAAGATCAAATGGATCAAAGGGCAATATGTGGCTGAGTTTATCTATATATTCTTTATTCTATTACATTGAGCTATATCTGTATTTTTGTCCCCATACCATTCTGTTTTGATCACTATGGACTGGTAATATAACCTGAAGTCTGGTAATGTGATGCCTTCAGATTTGTTTTTATCTCATAAATGATGTTAACTATTTGTTTGTTTGTTTGTTTTCCTGGTTTCATAGGAATTGAAGATTTTTTTTTTTTGCAGTTTTTGGCCAGGGTTGTGTTTGAACCCACCACCTCCGGCATATGGGGCCAGTGCCCTACTCCTCTGAGTCACAGGCGCTGCCCAGAAATATTTTCCTTTTTTTAATTATTTGTTTATTTATTTATTATTTATTTTATTTTTATTTTTTTGCAGTTTTTGGCCGGGGCTGGGTTTGAACCCACCTCCTCCGGCATATGGGGCCGGCGCCCTACTCCTTTGAGCCACAGGCGCCACCCTAAAATCCCAATTCTTAACAGGTGGTTTACTTAGTTTGAAATACTATTTCGTAAGGTAATACTTTAATACTACTCCTTTATATAATTAATGTAATTTCTTACAGTCTTATCTTTGATGATTTTTTTTCTAAAATATATTCATACTCTCCTGCCTTTTACAGTGGGATCCATAGACCTTAATATGACCTCATAATGACTCATTACAATAATGATTTGTTATTATTAAAATTAACCTTTCTGTTCAACAACAAAGCTATGCATTCAAAGGCAGGTAGTGCCCGGTAGTGGCAGGTAAAGCAGTTTGCACTCTATTTTAATGGCTTCCAACTGGCATGTATTGTAGTTTTATGATTTTTATATCATTCTTATAGAGACTAGCAACTATTAAATCTGAATGCTTTGAATAGAAAATAGCAGTAGACATTTATTGTTCTCAGTTTGTGCAATGGCTAATTTGCTGCTTCTTAAAATAATGAACCAGAAACTCAGATAAACTTTTATAAAAGAAAATAGGCTTTGACTGAAGGTCTGTGTGTAAAATACATAGAGCTATGGCCATGAACTAGACAACTCAGAAGCTTTCAGTTTTGCTAGTGCTAATCTACTTTTGGTACTTAACTTCTTAATCAATCAAGAGCTTAGAGAAAATAAAATGCAAGAGCATGATTATCTTCTCCAACAAGAAGTCAGGTAGGAGAAAAGTACCAAATACTTTGATGAATAAGGCAGGATTTAGGATACAGATTTATTTTTCATATCCCTGTGTTAAAATTTAAGTTTCTTGAAAGCTAAGTCAGGTTCTGCTCATTTTTGTGTATTTCACAGCACCTAGCACTGTGCCTTGTAAACAATAGCAATCAATTATTATTTATTTCTGAAACAACCACAGGAGAAATAGAAAAAGAGTCTTGGGAATTTCAAAAAACATAACAACTGCCTCAGTGAGGCTGACAGCAACGGCTGTGGGTACGCTGAATGGGAAGAGGGTATAACAATCATGGGACTGGATGGAGAAGGCAGAGGCGGAATTCAGGGCTGGAAAAGATGAGTGCTTAGAGAGGACCTCTCCCGCCACCATCCCCAGGGCTTATGAGGACAACTGGCCATGACTTGGGTTCCTGCTCTGAGGAATCTGGTCATCTGGACTCACTACTGAATTTTCACTTCTTATTGCCTAAGGCTTCTAGGTCCAGATGTATCACACGTGATAATGTTTATGCTTCCATTTCTGGTACACATAATTTACTTACAAAATCCAAAATTTTACTAACAGATCTCTCTTGTTACATAATTATCTATAGTCATCAAATCTCCTTGCCTTTCCTAATTTGAGTGCAAATGTCTTAAAATCTAGAAAGAAAGGATTGGACAACTTACTGCTTCCCAATGACATGGGTCAATATTTGGCAAGTTATGAAATACTAGGTTATAGGAAAAATTGGGGAGTTAGTGGAAGCACCTAATAATTCTTACCAACTTTTGCATATTAATGAGATCCCCTCAGCATTCCTGATCCAGAAGAGGAAGGATAGTAGAGTGAGAAGAACATGGAATGAGAGTGAGAAGATCTGGATATTCGGCCTTGCTCTACTACTTGCCAGCTGTGTTGTGTAACTAAGTCCTAGAGTTTCCTTCTTGATAAAGTCAAATAATCTCTTACCAGGCTGTTGTGCACATAATTCTCACATAGACATTAAGTAAAATGCCACCCAAATACTCCTTAGTGTCATCAATTTCCACATATAAATGCATAAGCCTAGTCAAATCAAGTTTCAGAAACTGTGAACAAAAATCACAGTGGCCACACAATGCTCAAAAGATGAATTGAAGATGGAGATGAGAATGACTCTAGGCATGAAAAGAGCAAACTCCAGAATTATCACTGCTGCTAATACCACCCTAAACAAATACAAGTAGAAAACAAACAACTCACTCCCCACCTACTGCCTTCTGTGAAATGTGTTTACTCATAGCTGTGTTTGGTCAGTAGATTCTAGTAGACCTGCTGAATGTCACAATTGTCAGTCACTACCGAAGGGCTGCAAAGCTAATTATTTTTCCAAACAAGAAACCTATTCCAAGCTAGATGGTATCCTCTAACATATCCTCTAAATAAGCCTTTATTTTCTTGGCAAAATGTCTAAATGAAATAAAATATATAAACAGAAAAGTGCCTAAATCCTAAGTGTAGAGCACAATAAATTTTCACAAAGCAAACTCATATATCTACCACCTAAATCAGTGGTTCTCCACCTTCCTAATGCCACGACCCTTTAAGACAGTTCCTCATGTTGTGGCGACCTCCAACCAAAAAATTATTTTTGTTGCTACTTCATAACTGTAATTTAGCTACTGCTATGAATCGTAATGTAAATATCTGATATGCAGGATGTATTTTCACTGTCACAAAGGGGTCGCGACCCACAGGTTGAGAACCGCCGACCTAAATCAAGACAGAACACATTGCCTGCACTCTGGAAGCCTCCCTTGCTGGACCCTGCTGTGCCCAAAGATAACCACTGCTGACCTCTATCACTTTGATCTGTGTGTGAACTTTGTATAAGGAAATAACATATCATATGAATGTTGTATCTGGCTTTTTTTGGCTCAACATTACATCTGTGAGATGCATCTGTGTTGGGGCACTTAGTGAGAGTTTGTTCTTTTTCATTGTGTTCTAATATTCCATTGTATAAACATCCCATAAATTATTTATCTGTTCTATTTTCGGTGGATACTGGGCTGCTTCCAGCCTGGCTATGAACATTTAAGTTAATTATCTTTCAGTGAATACATGTACTTATTTTTATTAAGCATATACTTAGGAATAGATGTACTGGGTTACAGGATATGTTTATAGTTATTATTAACGTATGTAGTAATAAATATTGTCAAAGAGTTTCCAAAGTACTCATACCAATTTGCCTTCTTGCTAGCAGTGTATGAGAATTCAGCTGGTTCACATCTTTACCAGGTGGTACTGAGAGGGTTTTAAGAACCATCGTTAAAAGCACTTTAGACAGGTAGTGGTATCTTACTATGGTGTTTCATTTTGTGTGTCCCTGAAGACTACTGATGCTGAGCTCTATTTTCATATGTTTTGGGGGGGCAGCTTATTTTCCCGAGCCAATTCTTTTACCCATTTTTAAAAATTGGGTTGCCTTTTTGGTATTTTACTAGTTTGTAGAGCTTCTACATACAGAGGATACCTAAAAATGTACACATTTTAAGAAAGGGAAAAACTACATTAAAAGTGCAATACTCAGTTTGTACCAATAATATTTGTTCTTATGTTCGTTGTATCTTGTACCTCTTGTGGTTGAAGAAGTCAAATGTGACTTGAGCATACAATTTTAATACAGTTTTTTCTACCTTAAAATATGTAGACTTTTTTTGGCATCTTGTATATAATGTGGACACATATCTTTTGTTGAAAGTAAATAGTGCGAATGAATACCTTCTCTCACTCTATAGCTTGCCTTTTTACTCCCTTAAGGATGTCATTTAATGAATAGAAGTTCCAAGGAAGCTCAAATGATCCAGTTCTTTAATCACCTGTGCTTTTTTTTTTTTTTTGAGACAGAGTCTCACTCTGACACCCTGAATAGAGTGCTGTGGCATCATAGTTCACAGCAACCTTAATCTCTTGGGCTCATTTGATTGTCTTGTGTCAGTTTTTCTACTTTTAGTAGAGGACAGGGTCTTGCTCTTGCCCAGGCTAGTCTCAAACTCCCAAGCTCAAGGAATCCACCCGCCTTGGCCCACATGTGCTTTTTACATCTTGTTTAAAACTCTTTGCCTAATTACAAGTCCTGAAGATATTCTCCTATTTTACCTTTCTATAGCTTTAGTTTTTTTAATCAATTGATACCCACTTGATCTAGCACCACTATGGAAAAGACCCCCCGGCCCCAGAGCCCTGCTATGGCAGTGCTGTCATAGGCTAGTTATTGGTCTGTTCTTGACTTTCTATTGTACCCCACTAATTTCTCTTTAATGCAAAATATTGTGCTGCACTCCCCATGATGGTCTTTGTACTTCTAAATTTCATTGCTAAAGGAATACTCAAAGATACCATGTTTCCAGTAATGTTTATAGATTATTTTATAGTTTAGTTATCATTATAGCATTTACCCATGTTGACAAATAGTACATTTTGTCTGAGCCCTCTTTATGCATATTAATGGATCCTTGCAATAATTCAGACCATCAGCCTGTAATTATGCTTTAGATCAGTGTTTTTCAAACCTTTTTTTATCTCATGGCACACTTGAACTTCCGTGGCATACTTCAATTGAGCTGATCAAAATGAAAAATAAAAATATACTTACTGTGCTTTGAACTTCTTTGGTAAATAATTTAATTAAAGATCATTAAAAATTTTTGCAGGACACCTAAGCTCCTCTCATGGCATACCAGTTGAAAACCACTGCTTTTGATGTTAATTTTTGAATGCTTTACTCATGTATCTTTGCCCTGGTGTAATTTCTGACTGTTACCATCAATATATCACATCATCATATGTAAACATACTGAAAAAAAATTAGAAAAATACTTTGCCTACGTAATGTCCACCTCAGTTTTTAAAAAGAAATAGATAGACATGTATCTATCTATATATCTTTTTATCTTTAGCTTAAAGAGCAACCTTAACTTCTTGAAGAGATCTCCAAAAATCTTAGCAAGCGCCATCAGTTTTACAGCTAGAAGTAACGATTTATAATAGTTTAACTGAAGGTCATCCTTTCTGTGCTGTAACTAGAAGTTCAGGTCGTCAATCAATCAATCCATCAAATCAAGAAATAGGATGCCCCAATTAATGAAGCCTCTGAGAATAAAGCTCTTTTTAATGAAGAAAGTTTAAGAAAAGAGATAACGAAAATTAGAGCTATGAACTGGTGAGGCAATGTTGGTATACGCTTTCTGGCTTTATGGGCATATTTGGAAAGCTACCTATATGGGTGTAACTAATACTTTGTCTTGTGACTTTGATTTGTAATCACCAAAGGAGATTGAACTCGCAGTCAGAAGTGTGGAGGCATTCCTCTAGCATTTCTAACCTTGCCTTCCTTGTCTTTCTTTACCTTGATGCGTAAGGCACCTGCCCTCTACACCGGTATTTCCCAAAGTAGGTCCAGGAAACACCTTCACTGCTTATTAAAATGGTAGATTCCCAACCGCCACTCCAGATACAGAGAATCCGAATCCAGAAGGGGCTTGGGGAGAGGGGGCAGAATTTACATTTTTAAACGAAGTCCACAGGCACTTAACTTTGAGAATCACTGTTTCTGGTGCTATTGCAGCTTTTCCTTATTCCCTGAAAATCTTGGCGGATCTCGAAGTTAGTGCCTACCCTGTCTGAGCACAGCCAGCTTTAATGTAATCTGCCCTTCACAGGCCTCACTTCCCTGCTGGAGTTGAGAACAGATGAATAAATTCACTTGTAGCTGAGGAGATTGCTCTGACCACAAATATTTAGATATTTTGGGATGGGGTAGAAGGGCATTCTTAGTGGAGAAAGTGAAGAAAAACGTAAAGGCAAGAGTCATAAGCATGTAAGGGAAACAGGGAGCAGTTAAGTTTGGCCGAAATACCTGAATTATTTCTTGCTACAATCAGAGAAACAAACACCCGCCCGTTGAGAGCATGCATATGTGTATTAATGCATTTAGTGTATCACGAGAGTGTGCAGGGATGTGAAGGTGCTTTTGAAAGCATAAAGTGTTGGGCGGTGCCTGTGGCTCAAAGGGGTAGGGTGCTGGCCCCATATGCCAGAGGTGGTGGGTTCAAACCTAGCCCCCAGCCACAAACTGCAAAAAAAAAAAAAGAGAGTTAAAAATATAGTGTTGGCTGAGTGTGGTGGCTCATACCTGTAATCCTAGCACTTTTGGAGGATGAGGTGGGTGGATTGCCTGAACTCAGGAGTTCAAGACCATCCTGAACAAGAGCAAGACCCCATCTCTACTAAAAATTTAAAAAAAAAAAAACCTGCCGGGCATTGTGGTGGGCACGTATAGTCCCAGCTACTTGGGAGGCTGAGGTAAGAGGGTTACTCGAGCCATTGAGTTTGAGGTTGCTGTGAGCTATGACATCATAGCACTCTACCCAGGGCAAAAGAATGAGACTCTGTCTCAAAAAAAAATTTAAATAAATAAATAAATGCTTAAAGAGCTTTGCATAGGGCATTTTATTATTTCATAGGCGTAAATTAAAATATTTAAATTTCATGTCTGAAAAATGAAAGTAAAAAGGAATAAGTAATATCCACTAGGCACTTAAGTGTAAGGCACTCTACTAGATCCTTACCTATCTGCTCGTCAATACACCAACATCTCTCTGAAATATGATTTTCCTTAGCATGAAACCCAAACTAGCAGACATTAAGATATTTGCCCACAGTCACACAACAGCTGTCAGGGAGGACAGATTTCCTTTTCCTTTCCTTTACATGGTTCCTTCCTCCCCCTCACAAACTGCCAAATAAAACACATTTCTGGAGTCATCAGAATTAAAGTTTTTCATTATCAGTGGCACTTTGGGGGAAGGAGGAATTGCTGGTGCTTTTACTGTTTTCCCCAGAACTTTTAGGTGATGCTGTCTCATGGTCTGTTAGCTTCCTTGTGTAATATGTAGAAACGCCGTGGAAAATGAGGCTTAGAAAGGGAGAACAAGCTGTACAGTGTCAGCCAGCCCATGGAACCAGATACTCCCCTGGCATAGCAATTCAGAAGCATATTGCTGATTTACACAGTTAAGAGCTTAGGGCTGAGCTCCTCTCAGTGACCACTGGGCATTGGCCTACAGGCTTTGAATTTTTCCAGGGTTTTCAGGGGGGACAAACATATCTACAGTGGTGCTGTGTTGGCCTTCAGAATTTAATCTAAAAAGCCAGCATTGCATAGGTTGACCCATATGAAATTGCCAAAATTTGACCTTGTTTGACCTACAAAAGTGGCAGTTTCATAATCAAATAGAAACATTCCAGATGTCTTCTAAGGAGTTTTCCGTTCTGCACCTGGCTCTGCTTTCTAGATGACAACACAACTATTTCTTTTTTTTTTTTTTTTTTTTATTGAATCATAGTTGTGTACATTAGTTCAACCATGGGGTACAGTGTGGGGGCTTCACATGCAATCTGAGATATTTTATCAACCTGATTGACATAGCATTCATGATATTTTCTCGTTTACTATATGAAAACATTTTTGATCCTTGTTTAGAAGTTTTCT
>CAUYON010184285.1:0-20135 GCA_963573935.1 Arctocebus calabarensis | reverse complement strand
GTGCTGTGGCATCACAGCTCACAGCAACCTCCAATTCCTGGGCTCAAGCGAGTCTCTTGCCTCTGCCTCCCAAGTAGCTGGGACTACAGGCGCCTGCCACAACGCCCGGCCATTTTTTGGTTGCAGCCGTTATTGTTGTTTTGGCGGGCCCGGGCTGGATTCGAACCCGCCAGCTCAGGTGTACGTGGCTGGCGCCTTAGCCCGTTGAGCCACAGACAGCGAGCCTCACTTTAAAATCTTAAGGGAGTACCAAGGTTTTTGTTACATGGACATCTCTTACGATGCTTAATTCGGGGCTTGTAGTGTGCCCATCGCCAGAACAGGGGTCATTGTATCGGATAGATTAAGTTTGGGTTTTAATGTCTTTTGCCCACTCTTATATGAGAACTATTTCTGCTAGAGAGGAAACAAGCAGATAACGGCATCTAGGAAATTACCAATGGCTTAGGCAAAATTAGAGGTTACTGAAAACAATAACCCTGGCTTCCCACTTATGTTGGATATCTTCTCTTTCCTTTGCCCCTTCAGATCCACTCTTTACCCTGCCTAGTTCATCCACCCTTCAGGACCCCGAGACGCTGCTTCCAAGGACCCTCTCCCCCACCACGGGCTGCAGGCTGGGGGCAGTCAATGGGCGGCACCTGGCGGAGAGTAGGGAAGAGAGGCTGGGGCACGGTTCCTCCATCTCTCCCCCTTCAGGGAGGTTTCAGGCCGACTGTGCTCTTCTGAGAGTTACAGCCCCTGCAGGGTGATCTTTTCTGCAGAGCCTTTTGCATTGCAGTTTCCAGGAACCTCTCCCTCCCCTTGGCAACATAGTCCCAGGGATGGTAAATGTGTCGTGGGGTAAGGCACTAGTGGCTGTTTCCTGCTTCATCCTGGGCTGACATCCTTGGGTAACAGTATCATCAGGACTTCTCAGAGACTGTGGATAACTATGACACCTGAGATGGGCCTTCAACTCCTTCAGCAGTTGGGAAATGATGAACAGTCATCAGAGGAAACATAGGAAGTCTGCATTTTGTAGCTGTATTCTATTAGCTCCTCAATAGCAATAGCGACACGATATATTCAACCTTTGGATTATTATAAAACTGATTTTATCTGTAGATTTTGACAAGTACAAATGGGATAAATCCAGCTTTATGCCATCCCGGTGAAGTTGAAGGCTAGATAAAGCCTTAGGAATCTGAGCATTAACACCCATTATTTCTTTCAGCCATGGTAGCCATATGGCACTTCTTATTTTCACTTCAACAGCCTACAAATTTAGTTGTCCTCCCAACAAACTTGGCAGGCTCATCCCATTTCTCAGAAGAGATTTAATAGCAGTGAATTCACATACTACAAAGACTTCATTACTTTTATTAGCTCTCCATGCTCTCTTCTTACTGGCATGCTGAGAGAGATTACTGAATGATCTATAGTTGTCAGAAATATCAACTTGCCCTAGCCTAACATGGTGTTAATTCTGCTTATTTTATTTTCTTATTTATGATATTTTGGGAAAAAATAGACAGATTTCCTTGTGCAAAGAAATCTGCTGGGGCGGCACCTGTGGCTCAGTGGGTCAGCCCCATATACCGAGGGTGGCAGGTTCAAACCCGGCCCCGACCAAACTGCAACAAAAAAATAGCCGGGCTTTGTGGCAGGTGCCTGTAGTCCCAGCTACTTAGGAGGCTGAGACAAGAGAATTGCTTAAGCCCAGGAGTTGAAGGTTGCTGTGAGCTGTGTGACGCAGCACTCTACCAAGGGTGATAAAGTGAGACTCTGTCTCTAAAATAAAAAATTAAAAAAAAAAAAAAGAAAGAAATTTGCTGCTGAGTAATCTTGGTAGATGTTCAATATCGGAATAAGAAAATCTGTGGCACCTGATGAAATACATTCAGAACGGCAGTGGCCTGATAATTCCTGCTACATTTAAGGCTACAGAAAGTTTTCAGGAATGTCCTTATTTGTTATTCCTGTCGATTATATTCTTTTTCTTCTTTTTTTTTGACACAGAGCATCAAGCTTTCGCCCTGGGTAGAGTGCTGTGGCATCACAGCTCACAGCAACCTCTAACTCTTGGGCTCAAGTGATTCTTCTGCCTCTGCCTCCCATTTAGCTGAGACCACAGGCGCCCGCCATAACACCTGGCTATTTTTTGGTTGCAGCCCTCATTGTTGTTTGGCGGGCCCAGGTAGGATTCGAACCTGCCAGCTGAGGTGTATGTGGCTGGCACCTTAGCCACTTGAGCCACAGGCACTGAGCTGAGTATATTCTTTTTTGTTTATTTGTTTTTTGAGACAGTCTCACTATGTCACCCTTGGTAGAGTGCTGCGGCATCATAGCTCACAGCAACCTCAAACTCTTGGGCTTAAGCAATTCTCTTGCCTCAGCCTCCTGAGTAGCTGAGACTACAGGCACCCACCTTAACGCCTGAATATTTTTAGAGATGGGTCTTGGTCTGGCACAGGCTGGTCTGGAACCTGTGAGCTCAGGTAATCCACCTACCTCGACCTCCCAGAATGCTAGGATTACAGGTGTAAACCATCGTGCCTAGCCTCGATTATATTCCTGACGTTAAATAAGTTAAGTTCTTTGTGTATGTGTTTTTCTACCTACAAAACGTGTATATGCATACATGGTGCCCTGAGTATCTTTTTTAGAAAAAAATGCAGCTGAAAGGATTGAACAGTATTTGTGAAATGTTTATTATATTTATATTACCTTAATTATAATATTAAAATAGATGTGCATGCATAAGTACTAAAAGGACATGATAGAGATAGAATAAGTTGGAATTAATTATAAGTAAAATTTTATCCAATTAAATCTGATATTGATAAAGCAGAACACCCACCACCAATTGTATGTGATATTTCAATTGTCTTAGCCTTTATTTATTTATTTATTTATTTATTTATTTATTTTTGTTTTTGAGACAGAGCCTCACTTTGTCACCCTGGGTAGAGTGCCGTGGTGTCACACAGCTCTCAGCAACCTCAGACTCTTGGGCTCAAGTGATTCTCTTGCCTCAGCCTCCTGAGTTAGCTGGGACTGCAGGCGCCACAATGTCTGGCTAGTTTTTAGAGACAGGGTCTCACTCTGGTTCAGGCTGGTCTCTAACCTGTGAGTTCTGGCAGTCCAGCTGCCTCGGCCTCCCAGACTGTTAGGATTACAGGCGTGAGTCACCAGCTTGGCCTATTTTTTCTGTTGAGACAGAGCCCCACGCTATGCCCTGAGCAGAGCGAGTACATTGGCATCATGTCAGCTCACTGCAATCTCAGACTTGGGCTGTGGGCAATCTGCTGCCTCAGCGTCCCAGAGCAGCTGGGATTACAGGCGCTCGCCATGGTGCCCAGCTGGATTTTTCATTTTTTTCGTAAGTTGGGGTCTCACTCTCGTTCAGACAAGTCTTGAACTGCTGAGCTTAAGCAATTCTCCCTCCTCGGCCTCCCACAGTACTGGGATTACAGGCGTGACCCACTGCAGCCATCTTCATTTATTTATTTTTTTTTTAGTTTTTTTTTTGAGACAGAGCCTCAAGCTGTCACCCTGGATAGAGTGCTGTGGCATCACAGCTCACAGCAACCTCCAATTCCTGGGCTCAAGCGAGTCTCTTGCCTCTGCCTCCTAAGTAGCTGGGACCACAGGCACCCACCACAATGCCTGGCCATTTTTTGGTTGCAGCCGTCATTGTTGTTTGGCGGGCCCCGGCTGGACTCAAACCGCCAGCTCAGGTGTACGTGGCTGGCGCCTTAGCCCATTAAGCCACAGGCACCGAGTCTTCATTTATTTATTTTAAATAAAGATAGGGTCTTGTTACATAGCTCCAGATGGACTGACGCTGCTGGGCTCAAGCAATCTTCTCATGTCAGCTTCCCGAATAGATGGGACTACAGGTGTGTGCCATGGTGCATGGCCACTGACGAATTTGGAAAAAGAATTACCTATCTTTGCGACCTTTATTTCCTCATCTTTCAACATTTTTAGTAGTTCTAGCTTGAGATAGGACTTGAGGTCCTCATTTTATTTTATTTTTTTGAGACAGAGTCTCATTATGTCGCCCTTGGTAGAGTGTTGTGGCGTCACAGCTCACAGCAACCTCAAACTCTTGGGCTTAAGCGATTCTCTTGCCTCAGCCTCCCAAGTAGCTGGGATTACAGGCGCCCACCACAGCGCTCAGCTACTTTTTTTTATTGCAGTTGCCACTGCTGTTTTAGCTGGCTAGGGTCGGGTTCGAGCCTGCTACCTTCAATTTATGGGGCCAGCACCCTACCCACTGAGCCACAGGCGCTGCCCAACGCCTGGCTATTTTTTTGTTATTGTTGTCATTGTTGTTTAGCAGGCCCTGGCTAGGTTTGAACCCCCTAGCCCTGGTGCATGTGGCCGGCACCCTAACTGCTGAGTTATGGGCACCGAGCCAAGGTCCTCATTTTACTTAACGTCTGCCTAGATCAGGACTAATTGTTCCTTCCTGTTGGCTTTGGTGAATGTACTTTCTCTCAGCTTTTCTCCTTTCTCTGTAGCCACGTTCCTTCTCAAGTCTGTATTCCCCTCTAGCTGGCCATCAGTCTTGGCGTTCTTGACGGCTCAGTCTCAGGGACCCTTATCTTCCTCTCTCTCTCTCCACAGGGCCTATCGCACCATCTGAAATACTATCTCCATGATTTCAGTCATGCGTTATATGCTGAGGAGGCCCCAGTTTATGTCTCTAGCTCAGATCTCTACCCTGTGTTAAACTGCTTACTTCACTTCTTTTTCTTTTCTTTTTTTTGGGACAGGGTCTTACTCTGTTACCTATGCTGGAGTGAAGTGGAGTAGTGTCCTCATAGCTCACTGCAACAACAAATTCCTGAGCTCAAGCCATCTTCCTGCCTCAGCCCTCCAAGTATCTGTGACTATAGGCACATGGTACGATAACCAGATATTTTTAAAATTTTTGTGTAAGATGGGGGTCTTACTTTGTTCCTTAGGCTAATCTTGTACTCCTATCTTCAAGTGACCCTTCCGCCTTTGCTTCCCAAAGTACTGGGATTCCAGTCACGAGCCACTGTGGCTGGCCCACTTCACTTCTACACTGTGTATATAAATGTTTCAAAGACAATTCAGCCTTGGTGGGGGTGGGGTTTTATGCAGTGGGGGCTCACACCTATAATCTTAGCACTCTGGGAGGCCGAGGTGGGAGGATCACTTGAGACCAGCCTGAGTAAGAGTGAGATCCTGTCTCTTCTAAAAATAGAAAAGTTAGATGTTGTTGTGGTGGGCGACTGTAGTCCCAGCTACTCTGGAGGCCAAGGCAAGAGGACTGCTTGAGCCCAAGAATTTGAGGTTGCTATAAGTTAGGTTGATGCCATGGCATTCTAGCCTGGGTGACAGAGTGAGACTCTGTCTCAAAAAGAAGAAGGAATTAAAAAAAAAAAAAGGAAGGAAGGCAGGCAGGCAGGAAGGAAGGAAGGAAGAAAGAAAGGAAAGAAAAGAGCGGGCGGGGCCTGTGGCTCAGTGGGTAGGGTACTGGCCCCATATACCGAGGGTGGCAGGTTCAAACCTAGCCCCGGCCAAACTGCAACAAAAAATAGCCAGGCGTTGTGGCGGGCGCCTGTAGTGCCAGCTACTTGGGAGGCTGAGGCAAGAGAATCGCCTAAGCCTAAGAGCTGGAGTTTGCTGTGAGCTGTGACACCACCACACTCTACTGAGAGTGATAAAGTGAGACTCTATCTCTTAAAGAAAAAAAAAGGGCGGTAGCTGTGGCTTAGTGAGTAGGGCACCTGCCCCATATATTGAGGGTGGTGAGTTCAAACCCGGCACCAGACAAACTGCAACAACAACAAAAAAAATAGGCGGGCATTGTGGCAGATGCCTGTGGTCCCAGTTACTTGGGAGGCTAAGGCAGGAGAACCACCTAAGCCGGAGAGCTGGAGGTTGCTGTGAGCTGTGATGCCACAGCACTCTACCAAGGGCAACAAAGTGAGACTCTGTCTCAAAACAAACAAACAAAACAAAACAGAAAGGAAGGGAGAGAGAAGGAGAAAGAAAGAAGGAAAGAAAATTCAGACTTAATATATCTAAGATAAACCTTATAATCCATTCTTCCCCACCTGATTTTCTCCTGGTTTTTCCTATCTCAGTGAATGTCACCACCACATTCTGGCACAGTAGATAATTACCTTTCTGTCACTCCCCAATTCTATCCATTGTCAAGATCCAGTGTGCTTTTTAATCTTTAAGTATCTCTTGATTTCATTCACTTGTCAACATCTTCAGTAGCAACATTCTAGACCAAATTCCTAGCGCTCTTGCCTGCCCTAATACAATAACTTCTTTTTTTTTTTTTTTTTTGAGACAGAGCCTCAAGCCGTCACCCTGGATAGAGTGCTATGGCATCACAGCTCACAGCAACCTCCAATTCCTGGGCTCAAGTGAGTCTCCTGCCTCTGCCTCCCAAGTAGCTGGGACTCCAAGCGCCTGCCACAACATCTGGCCATTTTTTGGTTGCAGCTGTCATTATTGTTTGGCGGGCCCGGGCTGGATTCGAACCTGCCAGCTCAGGTGTACGTGGCTGGTGCCTCAACCTGTTGAGCCACATGCGCCGAGCCAAAATGTGCATACTTTTTTTTTGGTACCGTCCATATATTACAATATCTTTTTTTTTTTTGGTTGCAGCCGTCATTGTTGTTTGGCGGGCCCGGGCTGGATTCGAACCCGCCAGCTCAGGTGTACGTGACTGGCGCCTTAGCCGCTGAGCCACAGGCACCGAGCCGATACAATAACTTCTAACTGCAGTTATCCTTCTGCAGTGAGAAGGATTTTACACACTACAAATCTGATGATGCCAGCCTCCAAATCAAAATGCTTCATGACTTTATTCTTAGGATAAAGATTAAAAGTCTTTCTCCTGGTCTATAAGGCTTTGCAGCTTCTGGCCCCTGTTTTCTTCTTTAGTTAACTTTGAGTCAGTCTCTCAATTGTGTTGTGTTTCTGCATCCTTGGGCTTCTTTCTTTCTTTTTTTTTTTTTTTGAGACAAAGTCTTACTATGTTACCCTTGGTAGAGTGCTGTGGCAGCACAGCTCACAACAACCTCAAACTCTTGGGGCTTAAGTGATTCTCTTGCCTCAGCCTCTCAAGTACCTGGGACTAAAGGCACCTGCCACAATGCCTGGCTATTTTTTGGTTGTAGTTTTCATTGCTGTTTGGCAGTCCTGGGCTGGATTCAAACCTGCCAGCTCCAGTGTATGTGGCTGGCATCCTAGCTGCTGAGCCACAGGTATTGAGCTTTAAGTGATTCTCTTGCCTCAGCCTCCCAAGTAGCTGGGACAATAACCACCCTCCACAATGCCCGGCTGTTTTTTTGGTTGTAGTTGTCATTGTTTGGCAGGCCCTGTCTGGGTTCGAACCCACCGGCTCTGGGTATATGTGGCTGGCACCCTAGCCACTGAGTT
The DNA here is from genome assembly GCA_963573935.1 of Arctocebus calabarensis. Classification (NCBI taxonomy): domain Eukaryota; kingdom Metazoa; phylum Chordata; class Mammalia; order Primates; family Lorisidae; genus Arctocebus; species Arctocebus calabarensis. Next base: position 12,713 of record CAUYON010184285.1, on the reverse strand, counting down.
ATAGGCACCGAGCCCCTAGGTCTTATTTTAATCCCTGCAATATCTATACCAAACTCTAGCTTGGCGCCTATGGCTCAGTGAGTAAGGCGCCAGCCCCATACACTGAGACTGGCAATTCGAGCCGGCTTGGGCCTGCTAAACAACGATGACAACTGCAACCAAAACACAGACTCCTCCTGTAGTCCCAGCTACTTATGAGGCTGAGGCAAGAGAATTGCTTAAGCACAAGAGTTTGAGGTTGCTGTGAGATATGATGCCATGGTACTCTACTGAGGGTGACATAGTGAGACTCTATCTCAAAAAAAAAAAAAAAAACTTGTTGTGAAGATATATGCATATATATACATGTATGTATATATACATGTATGTATATATACATACATATGTAATACTACTAAATCCCATTTTTTCTTTTAGTTTTCTAGCCAAATATGAAAAATTTGTGCTAAAGTGAAAATTTAGTTTGCCCTTTAAATATGTACTGATATTTAAAATTTTTATTTTTTATTTTTTTTGAGATAGAGTCTCAAGCTGTCACCCTGAGTTGAGTACCTTGGTGTCATAGCTCACGGCAACCTCAAACTCTTGGGCTCAAGCAATCTTCTTGCTTTGGCAGATCCTCTGGGCATTGTGGCAGATGCCTGTGGTCCTAGTTACTCGGGAGGCTGAGGCAGGGGAATCACCTAAGCCCTAGTTTTTCTATTTTTAGTACAGATGGGTTCTCACTTTTTCTCAGGCTGGTCTATAACTCCTGAGCTCAAGCAATCCACCTGCCTCGGCCTCCCAGAGTGCTAGGATGACAGGCGTGAGCCACCTCACCTGGCCTAATATTTGTAAGTTTTACGTAGTTAAATCTATCAGCTATTCCATTACAGCTTCTTTTATTGGCATCATGCTTAAAGAGGCCTTTCTTACTAGAAGACAATATAAACTATTATCTATTTTTTATGATATAGCTTTTTCTTTAAAAAATATTAAATTTTTAACCATCTAGAATGGATTTTAGGGCAAGATGTCAGGTAGTAACGTTTTTGTTCTTATAGTAATCACTTGTCCCTAAAGACTTTATTAAATACTCCATCTCTCCCCTACAGACTTAAAGTGACCCTTTTATTTCACATTTTTGTATATTTCAGACTTCTTTGAAATTTACTTTTCATCCATTAATCTATCATTTTGGTGACACATTATTTTAATGATGACTTATAAAACATTGTAACAAGATTGCATTAGTTAGCTATTGCTACATTTATGTTCTTTAAAAGCGATCCCAAATGCAGTAGCTTAAACCAGTGCTTCTCAACCTTCCTAATGTCGCAACCCTGTAATATAGTTCCTCATGTTGTGGTGACCCCCAACCATAAAATTATTTTCATCGCTACTTCATTACTGTAATTTTTTTTTTTTTTTTTGAGACAGAGCCTCAAGCTGTCACCCTGGATAGAGGGCTGTGGCATCATAACTCACAGCAACCTCCAATTCCTGGGCTCAAGCGAGTCTCTTGCCTCGGCCTCCCAAGTAGCTGGGACTACAGGCGCCTGCCACAACGCCCGGCCATTTTTTTTTGGTTGCAGCCGTCATTGTTGTTTGGCGGGCCGGGCTGGATTCGAACCCGCCAGCTCAGGTGTACGTGGCTGGCGCCTTAGCCCGTTGAGCCACAGGTGCCGAGCCTCATTACTGTAATTTTGCTACTGTTATGAATCGTAATGTAAAATATCTGATATGCAGGATGGTCTAAAGTGAACCCTGTGAAAGGGTCTTTCAACCCCCAAAGGGGTCACAACCCACAGGTTGAGAACCGCGGGCTTAAAACAACCCTTTCTTTTTTCCTTTTTCCCCTTTTTGTTTTAAAGATGGAGTATCTTCTGTTCCCCAGGATGGAGTTTAGTGGCCCAATTATAGCTTCTTGAAGCCTCTAACCCCTGTGCTGAAGTGATTCTCCCTCCTCAGTCTCCAGAGAAGCTGGGACTATAGGCATACACCACCATACCTGGCTAATTCTTTTTTTTTTTTTTTTCTGAGACAGAGTCTCAAGCTGTTGCCCTGGATAGAGTCTGTAGTGTCACAGCTCACAGCAACCTCAAACTCTTGGGCTCAAGAGATTCTCTTGCCTCAGCCTCCCAAGCAGGTGGGACTACAGTCGCCTACCACAACACTTGGCTATTTTTTTTGTTGTTGTTGTTGCAGTTGTCATAGTTGTTTTAGCTGGCCCGGGAGTGGCTCGAACCTGCCAGCCTCAGTGCACGTGGTTGGTGCCCTACCCACTGAGCTATGTGTGCTGCCTAATTCTTAAAAAAATTTTTAGAGGTCACGGGTCTCACCATGTTTCTCAAGCTAGACCTAAACTCTGTTTTTTTTCTTTATCTTTTCTTTCCTTCCTTCCTATCCTCCCTCTCTCCCTTCTTTCTTTCTTTTTTTTTTTTGATAGTCTTTTTCTGTCACATGGCTAGAGTGCTATGGTGTTAAAGATAACACAGCAACGTCAAATTCATGGACTCAAGCGATTCTCTTGCTTTAACCGCCCAGGTAGCAGGGATTATAGATGCCCACCACAACGCCAGGCTATTTTTAGAGATGGGGTCTCACTCTTGCTCAGGCTGGTCTTGAACTCCAGAGCTTGGACAGTCCACCCACTTTGGCCTCCCAGAGTGCTAGGATTACAGGAGTGAGCCACAGTGCCTGGCCAATGTTAGGCATTTGTTACAGGTAATGAATTAACAATATACCATTCTGGGAGAATAGAGCAAATAGATACAAATAATTTTTTTTAGAAGTTTTACCTTTCTCATGGAAACCCTATTGGGAATATATGACTTAAAACAATAAATATTGGCTGGGCACAGTGAGTGGCTCATGCCTATAATCCTAGCACTCTAGGAGGCCAAAGTGGGTGGATTGCATGAGCTCATGAGTTTGAAAACAGCCTGAGCCAGAGCCAGAGAGAGACCTCGTCTCTAAAAATTAGCCAGGCATTGTGGCAGGCACCTGTAGTCCCAGCTACTTGGTAGGCTGAGGCAAGAGAATCACTTAAGCTCAAGAGCTTGAGGTTGCTGTGAGCTGTGGGCCAAGGCACTCTACCAAGGGTGACAAAGTGAGACTCTGTCTCTAAAAAAAGCCCTAAAACAAACAAACAAGGCCAGGTGCGGTGGCTCACGCCTATAATCCCAGCACTTGTGAGGCTGAGGCGAGTGGATTGCCTGAACTGATGAGTTCTAGACCAGCCAGAACCAGGGTGAGACCCTCGTCTCTAAAAAGTAGGTGGGTGTTGTGATGGGTGCCTGTCATCCCAGCTACTTGGGATGCTGAGGCAAGGGAATCACTTAAGCCCAAGAGTTTAAGGTTGCTGTGAGCTGTGACACCACAGCACTCAACCGGGGGTGACAAAGTGAGACTGTCTCAAAACAAACAAAAACAATAAATATTTATTTATGTTTTCGAGACAGAGTCTTGCAATTCTAGAGACAGAGGCAATTCTCTTGCCTCAGCCTCCCAAGTAGCTGGGACTACAGGTGGCCCCACAATACCCAGCTATTTTTTTGACGCAGTTTGGCTGGGGCTAGGTTCGAACCCACCACCCTTGATATATGGAGCCGGCACCCCGCTCACTGAGCCACAGGCGCCACCCTCACAATAACTATTTATTTAGCTCATGAATCTGTAGCTGTGATTTAGTCTATGCAGTTTTTCCGGTAAGCTGGGTTCATTCTCATGTCTGGTGGTCGCTGGAGTGGGCAGGAGTGATGTCTGTGACCAGGTCACACATTTTCTTATCCTCCAGTGGGCTAGTGCAGATGTCCTCCCACAGTGAGGTGCACAGGCCCGTATAGGAATACAAAAGTGCACATGTATGTTTTCTTTTCTTTTCTGTCTCTTTTTGAGTTTCATTATGTCGCCCTCAGTAGAGGGCAGTGGCGTCATAGCTCACAGCAACCTCAAACTCTTGGGCTTACGTGATTCTCTTGCCTCAGCCTCCCAAGTAGCTGGGACTACAGGCGTCCACCACAACGCCCACCTATGTTTTGGCTGTAGTTGTCATTGTTGTTTGGCAGGCCCCGGGCCGGGTTTGAACCCACCAGCTCTGGTGTGTGTGGCTGGCGCCTTAGCCGCTGAGCTACAGTCACCGAGCTGCACCTGTACATTGTCAAGCTACTGCTGTGATAAGTTTTCTGATGTCTTACTAGAGAAATCAAGTCAAATTACTGAATTCAGACTCAAGGGACCAGGAAATGCACTCCACCTTTTCACAGAAGGAGCTGTAGAGTCGCATTGCAAAAAAGATGGATGCAGGGTGGGAAGGAGCATCACGATAGTAGTCATCTTTCATTATTGTTCTAGAAGACTGTTTATGTTCTAGAAGACTGTTCACTGCCTGTGAACTTAATTCCTTTTTATTTTTTATTGTACTACTGTTTATTTAACTTCAAAAACATTTCTGCTAACAAAACATACAAAAAATAACAGAATCGGCTCGGCGCCTGTGGCTCAACGGGCTAAAGCGCCAGCTACGTACATCTGAGCTGGTGGGTTTGAATCCAGCCCGGGCCTGCCAAACAATGATGGCTGCAACCAAAAAATGGCCAGGCGTTGTGGTGGGCGCCTGTAATCCCAGCTACTTGGGAGGCTGAGGCAAGAGACTCGCTTGAGCCCAGGAATTGGAGGTTGCTGTGAGCTGTGATGCGACAGCACTCTATCCAGGGTGACAGCTGGAGGTTCTGTCTCATAAAAAAAAAAAAAACAAAAAAACAGAATCTTGCAAATGTATTTAAGTGTAGAAGGTTCTTGCACTTTCATTGATGCCGTGGCTCTTCTGCTTTGCTGACAATGAAGAGCTCTGCAGTTTGTTTTAAAATAGTTTAAAACCTGGCTGGGTGCAGGGGTCACACCTGTAATCCTAGCACACTGGGAAGCTGAGGCAGTTGGATTGCCAGAGCTCAGGAGTTCGAGACCAGTCTGAGCAAGAGGGAGAGCCCATCTCTACTAAAAATAGAAAAATTAGCTGGTTTTTGGGGTGGGCGACTGTAGTTCCAGCAACTTGGGAAGCTGAGGCCAGAGAATCACTTAAGCTCAGGAGTTTGAGGTTTCTGTGAGCTCTGACGCCATACATTCCACTCAGGGTGACAGCGTGAGACTCTGTCTCAAAAAAAAAAAAAAAACAGGTTTGGCATGTGTGGCTCAACGGGCTAAGGCGCCAGCCATGTACACCAGCCTGGACCCACCAAACAACAATGACGGCTGCAACCAAAAAAAGGCCAGGTGTTGTGGCGGGTGCCTGTAGTCCCAGCTACTTGGGAGACTGAGGCAGGAGACTCGCTTGAACCCAGGAATTGGAGGTTGCTGTGAGCTGTGATGCCACAGCACTCTATCCAGGGTGACAGTTTGAGGCTCTGTCTCAAAAAAACAAAAAACAAAACTCAGTTTAAAAACCATCATACTTGGGTGGTGCCTGTGGCTCAGTGGGTAGGGTGCTGGCCCCATATACCGAGGGTGGCAGGTTCAAACCCAGCCCCAGCGAAACTGCAACAAAAAAATAGCCGGGCATTGTGGTGGGCGCCTGTAGTCCCAGCTACTTGGGAGGCTGAGGCAAGAGAATCACCTGAGGCCAGGAGTTGGAGGTTGCTGTGAGCTGTGATGTTAAGGCCCTCTACTGAGGGCGACAAAGTGAGACTCTTGTCTCTAAAAAAAACCCCCAAAACTAAAAAACCCTCAGCAAACAAAGGAAAGAATCCAGTTAAACACTTCTCATGCCTGCTGACCCTCCCCTGCTCACCACTAGGAATGGCAGCAGAATGCTATGTCACTCTACAAAAAAATCGAGACAACCCGGCAGCCCGTGGCAGTGTGGGCAGGTGCAGTTCACGGTGTACGCTGAGCTATGACCCCTCCAGACGGCATCTTTCTGCACAGCCTCAATGCCAAGCAAGGAGCAGCAACAGTTGGTCTCAGTTCTTTTGTTCTTTTTGCAAACTAGAGATACAGACAGTTGATAACTCAGGATTTCTAGCCAATAACCATATAGTTAACATCACCTTACAAATAATAATAATAATAATAATAATAAAAATCCCAGGAACATCTTTAAATGCCTTGTTGCACCTGCAGCAAAGTGCACAGAGCACAGAGAACAGGAAAGTGCCTTCCTGTTTTAAAGATGTTCGGAAATGGCTGGGCGCCTGTGGCTCAAGTGGCTAAGGCGCCAGCCACATACACCTGAGCTGGTGTGTTCGAATCCAGCCCAGGCCTCCCAAACAACAATGACGGCTGCAACCAAAAATGGCTGGGCGTTGTGGCGGGCGCCTGTAGTCCCAACTACTTGGGAGGTGGAGGCAGGAGACTCATTTGAACCCAGGAATGGGAGGTTGCTGTGAGCTGTGATGCCAGGGTACTCTACCCAGGGTGACAGCTTGAAGCTCTGTCTCAAAAAAAAAGATGTTTGGAAATATGTCCAACTTTGATACCGTTTCAAGGTGCTCCGGACACCCATAGACACTTCTCATGAACCATTGACAATTTGGCTCGGCTCCCGTAGCACAGTGGTTATGGCACCAGACACATATACCAAGGCTGGCGGGTTCAAACGAACCTAGTCTGGGACAGCTAAACAACAATGACAACTGCAACAAAAAATAGCCAGACTGGCTCAGCGCTTGTAGCTCAGTGGCTAGGGTGCCAGCCACATACACAGGGGCTGGCAGGTTTGAACCAGGCCCGGGCCTGCCAAACAACAGTGATAATTACAACAAAAAGAATAGTGAGGTGTTGTGGTGGGCACCTGTAGTCCCAGATACTCAGGAGGCTGAGGCAAGAGAATTGCTCAAGCCCAAGACTTTGAGGTTGCTGTGAGTTGTGACGATACAGCACTCTACTGATGGAAACATAGTGAGACTCTATGCCAGAAAGAAAAGAAAGCAAAACAAACCACTGACAATTTCTAGAGCACTTTGAGACTATAATATGATCATGATCAAATTCTGTAATTAAACTCAATGAGGGAAATAGACATTTCTCGCATAGGACATGTGTCAATTATGGTGCTTCCTACTGGAAGGTATTCTCAAGAACAAACAGTTTTTATTCATCTTTCCTCTTCCTCCTCTTCTTCATCTTCCTTTTCTACCATTTTTCCAGACAACTTGAGTGGGACACTTTGCCCCATCAAAATTTCCTTTAGACTTACAATCAGCAACATTCTTCTTACACGTCTTGGGCTCCCAGCCTTAGATGGGAGGCTGCAGTGTAAGGCTGCTTGTCTTTGTCATTTAAACTATGCCACATCTCTCCCAGCTTTCTGTTACATCTCCCACACAGATGCCAGGGTTTGTGGATTGGATCTTGAAGTGGAAATCTGAACAAAACAGGAAGAATCCAGATGGCGACCTTTGGGGACACTAGGATCTTTCTTTTTCCTGCCTACCTCAGCTGGACCATCATCTTTCATTTCCGGATCATATTGGGCTTTATCCGCCTTTGCCATTTCATCAAATTTAGACTTGGGTTTCCCAGACTTTGTCTTCTGCCTCACTGAATACTTGGAAAATTCTGCAAAATTGACAGGGACCCCTGGCCTTTTCTTCTTCTCTGCACGTCTTCACACCATAAGCAGATGTCTTGTCCTTCAGTTTCTTGGAGTCACGTTTAGCCTCTTGACTTAGTGATCGACAGTCTGGGTAGTGCAGGGCAGGACGCTGAGGCTCAACTCTCCCCAGCCTTGCAGTAGCTGCTTCCGCCCGAGCTGCCTCTGAACTTAATACTATTTTAGAATTATTTTATCAAGGTCAAAAACTTCATTGGGATTTGCATGGGAAAGAAAATGCAAATCAGATGCTAAGATGGATGCTTTTACACATTCATTTCATTTATTCTTTTAGGCAAATGAAAGTACCTATCACCGCCCAAATCCTACAGGTAAGGAAGTTGAAGTTCTGTCAGATTAAATAACTGTTTATCAGATAGTGAGTGGGTGGAAGAATCTGGACTCAAACTCAAATTTCCTGCTTTGGAGTACGCTTCTTCCACGGACCCATGTCTGCTTCCTCTGATGATTGCTATGAAGATCAAGTGTGATATTGGCCGTGAATGAGCTCGGAAGCTGTAATGTGAGTTACTACCCAACGATTTTGGTTCCTTAGGTATACATGTTACTGTTAACAGAGCTTATGAAGTTTTTAATTTGTACTAGAATCTCTTATATCTCCTGTTTTACCCATAATTTTGCTTAAATGACAATTTAAGATTGACTAAAGGAGATTAAATAGTCACTAGTTGTGGTTTACTATGGAGGCACTAACTTTTAATTAATTAATTATTATTATTATTATTATTATTATTTTGAGACAGAGCCTCAAGCTGTCACCCTGGATAGAGTGCTATGGCATCACAGCTCACAGCAACCTCCAACTCCTGGGCTCAAGTGAGTCTCCTGCCTCCACCTCCCAAGTAGCTGGGACTACAGGCGCCCACCACATGCCTGGCTATTTTTTGGTTGCAGCCGTCATTGTTGTCTGGTGGGCCCGGGCTGGATTTGAACCCGCCAGCTCAGGTGTACGTGGCTGGCGCCTCAGCCCATTGAGCCACAGGCTCCCAGCCAGCACTAACTTTTATAGCTCTATTGTGTTATAATCCAACCAATTTTCTGGCAATTTAGAAGAACAACTATTTATAAGGGGATTAGCTCCATTTTCCAGGCTGCCAAAACATTCCCTTGGGAGCCTTTGATCAGGATTCAGAAATGAAGTGAAGGAAGTGGGGTGAGAGCGGCAGGTGGGGTGAGAGTGACTGCTGGGACAGCGGCAGGTGCTGTCTTGTTTCATTTTATTCTCTTGGCAAACGAGGCTCAATAGGTGTCTACTCTCTGTAGGATGCTGCCAATCATTTAAAAAACAAAATGTTTTGATAGCAGTCAAAGTGTTTTGCTGGAAATTCTAAAAGCAAGCAGCAGTAGAAACCTCAGTAAAGAAAGTTGCTTGACATTAAACTTATTTTGTTGTGAGTATTTTCAGTAAGAGCCAAACCACTTAGTGTGTGAAAACATAGTCATATAGCCAGGTGTCTCAGTGCTTTGGTGGGCCCATCAATCCAAATTATAAGTTGACCGTACATGAAAATGGTGGAAGTGGGCAAGGGAGCTTGAATTTTGGGAGTCCTGGCTCCTGGTGCTCAAGCGCCATGGGTTTGTTTGTTTGTTTGTTTGTTTATTTATTTATTTTTGAGACCCAGTCTCAAGCTGTCACCCTGGATAGCGTACCGTGGATTCACAGCTCACAGCAACCTGAAACTGTTGGGCTTAAGCGATTCTCCTGCCTCAGCCTCCCAGGAAGCTGGGACTATAGGTGCCTGCCACAATGCCCGGCTATTTTTTGGTTGAAGTTGTCATTGTTGTTTGGTAGGCCCAGGCTGGATTCAAGCCCACCAGCTCTGATGCATGAGGCTGGCACCCTAGCCACTGAGCCATCGCCACGGGTTTAAACGGAGTAATTCATACCATGAAGACATTAATTTTGCAAGCGTTTATTAATCTCTCCTTGATCATCATGGAATTTAATATACCACAGCTCTGAAAACAGTATAGCCTAAATCTCAAACTTACTGTTGGTGAAAAATAAAAGTCAATCACTTTGTCTTCTTTGTTTAGATGGCAGGACTTTTTTTGAGGGGAGGAAGTTGAAAGCTGTGTCCCCCTTGGTGCCAGGGCTGGAATGCAGTGGCACAATCACAGCTCACTGCAGCCTCTAACTCCTGGGCCCAAGTGAGCCTCCTGCCTCATCTTCCCTTGAAACTGGTACTGTAGGCACCTGCCACTGCATCCAGCTAAGCTGGCAGGTCTTTCTGAAGCAAGAAGCATCAAGTGCAAACTTAATAATGTCCATCAGAAGCATATTAAAGGACAAACTGCACAAGAATAGTGCTGAACATCCAGAGAAAGGAGACTTCAGAAGTTAGACAACATGAATTAGTTGCAGCATGAATTCCGGAGTACTTGTAGAGATATTGTATGTCAAAGCGTATGGCCCACAGTAGGCACTTTACACATATTAGCAGTGATTATCCTGGTGGTGGAGCTGTCTGTGCTGGCATTATCTGAATGGAGGAAGGAGGAAGGATAAGATCAATGGTGTGCAAATCTAATAATCAGAATTTCCTTAGGTTCTCTTTCTTTCTTTTCTTTCTTTTCCACTATCCTGAGTATAGTGCCATGGCATTACAGCTCACAGAACCTCAAACACTTGGGCTCAAATGATCCTCTTGCTAGAGGAGTCCTAAGTAGCTGGGACTATAGGCAACTGCCACAACCCCTGGCTGTTTTTCTACTTTTAGTAGAGATGGCATCTTACTCTTGCTCTGGCTGGTCTTGAACCCTTGAGCTCAAGCAATCCATTTGCCTTGGCCTCTCAGAGTGTTAGGAGTATAGGCACGAGCCACTGTGCCCAGCCTAGGAGCTTTCTAAAATTTAAGTCTCCAGGTTCTAACACTGGAGTTTCTTTTCTTATTTAATGAGTCTTTTTTATGATGCTCTGCAGCTGATTCTGATGGCTAGCTTGATTTAGAAACCACTAGATTAGAAGACTTCTAAATTTCCTCTCAGCTGTGCCTTCAAGAATTTGGAATATTGAGGTTTCTTTTATGATACTTATTTTGTAAGCTCATGCACATTCACATTTAACCAAGTCCACCGATCTTATCATGCCTCTTGTCAAAGCATGAGAGTCTGTAAGGTAATTGTCAGGGTACCCAGCCTGACCAAACGTTTCTCCACACTCACACAGAATAGTCCTGAGACCAGATCGCCTGCACTGACCCATTCTCCACACTAGCTGAGGGGCCTACAATTCACTTGAGTTCTGACAATATTTCCCTGGATTTAGCGGCGGATCTCACAAGCTAAGTGGCTCAGTCTCACAGAGTGCTCCCACTTCTAACGCTGTTCTTAAGTCTGGACCTTCCACATTTCTGACCGAAAGGCTATAAACCGGAGGTTCCTATGCCCATCTTGTGTTTGATAATTTGCTAGAATATCTTGCAGAACTTTACCAGTTTATCATAAAGGAATAAAGGATACAGACATATAGCCTGACAAAGAGGTCTATAGGGCAAGGTCTGGAAGCGCCCAGGGGAAGGAGCTCTCGTTCCCACAGAGTTGGGGTACACCACCCTCATGGCACGTGATATACTAGCCAACCTGGAAGCTCATCACAGCACTTTTTTTTTTTTTTTGAGACAGAATCTCACTATGTCACCCTGGGTAGAGTGCAGTGGCGTCATAGCTCACAGCAACCTCAAATTCTTGGGCTTCAAGTGATTCTCTTGCCTTAGCCTCCTAAGTAACTGGAACTATAGGCGCCCACCATAACGCCTGGCTTTCTTTCTGTTGCAGTTGTCACTGTTGCTTAGCTGGCCCGGGCTGGGTTCGAACCCACCAGCCTTGGTGTATGTGGCCGGAGCCATAACCACTGTGCTACAGGAGCTGAGTCCCTCCCTTCTTTCTTGAAAGTTGATGCCTGTCTGAGGCTGAAAGTTCCTCCCCCTACTAATCACTTGGTCTTCAGGGTGACTGGCCCTAGCCTGAGGCTGTCTAGGAGCCTGCTGGCTCCTCTTTAGGTAAACTCTGGTAGGAACAAAGGGGACTGGTTATGAATAACAAAGGACATTCTGATCACCCAGGAAATTGCAAGGGTTGAAGGTGCTTTGTGCTGGAAACTGGCGATAAAGACCCAATATATTTTTTATTGCACAGCACTGAGGAACACTAGCATTCTCATTTTTCTCTTAAGCCAGAATGAAGAGAGAAATCTGTCTTGGTTCTGGGCATGTGGCTCCTGCCTGTAATTCTAGCACTCTGGAGGCTGGAGGGTCGCGTGACCTCAGGAGTTAGAGAGACAGTCCAGAGTAAGAGTGAGAAGCAGGCACTCTAGCCTGGGCAATAGAGAAAAGAAAAGAAGGAAAGAAAGACAGAAAGAAAAAGAAAAGAAGTCTGTCTTTAGTGTGGTCCCCTGAGGTACCTGTGATGTTGTTAGAGCTTCTTACTCTCAGTGTGTGTTACTCCTCAGAGCCATTCCGTGCCTTAGAGAGCCGAGACCCAGGAAGACGGTGGGGACACCTAGGCCCTTAGCTCTCATCCAAATTCTCACGTCCTCATTCTCAAGTTTATTCTATGGTATGAACAGATATAAGAGTATGTTGGGCGGCGCCTGTGGCTCATCGAGTAGGGCCCAGCCCCATATACTGAAGGTGGCGGGTTCAAACGCAGCCTCGGCCGAACTGCAAAACAGAAGAATAGCCGGGTGTTGTGGCGGGCGCCTGTAGTCCCATCTACTTGGGAGGCTGAGGCAAGAGAATCACCTAAGCCCAGGAACTGGAGGTTGCTGTGAGCTGTGTGATGCCACGGCACTCTACCGAGGGTGATAGAGTGAGACTCTGTCTCTAAAAAAAAAAAAAAGAAATAAAAGTATGTAGGCAAAGTATCCTCATCCTTTTAAAAAGTGAAATGGGGAGCACATTTTTTTATGTGTATCCTCTATAAACCAGCCTTTTTCTTCTTCCTTTTTTTTTTTTTTTTTTTTTGGTAGAGTCAGAGTCTAACTTTATAACCCTCAGTAGAGTGCCATGGCATCACACAGCTCACAAGCAACCTCCAAAGCCTGGGCTTACACGATTCTCTTGCCTCAGCCTCCCGAATAGCTGGGACTACAGGCGCCTGCCACAATGCCCCGCTATTTTTT
>CAUYON010184283.1:0-23409 GCA_963573935.1 Arctocebus calabarensis | reverse complement strand
TGGGCTTAAGCGATTCTCTTGCCTCAGCCTCCCTAGTAGCTGGGACTACAGGCACCCGCCACAGCGCCTGGCTATTTTTTTGTTTTGCAGTTCGGCCGAGGCCGGGCTTGAACCCGCCACCTTCGGTATATGGGGCCGGCGCCCTACTCCCTGAGCCACAGGAGCCGCCCAAGAACTGTCTTTAAAGAAAAAAATATTATACACACACACACACACTAAATTTCACAAACCAACCTACAGCTTACCAATCTAAATTCTGAGTACATTCTTTTATAATGTCTTCAGTTTCACTCTTCTTTAGTGATCTTTAGTAATCTGCTGTTAATCCCATTCTGTACATTTTCCCTTTGATATATTATAGTGTTAATTGCTAAAATTTGGTTTCAGCATATTTTTATACATTTATTTAACAATTAAATTTTTCCTCTAGTTCTTTTTTGAAGACATGAAATGCAGTTCAATAATTATTTCAGTGTTATCAGTTAACTAATTCATCTGTGTCATATGTTGGACAATTTTAATTAATTTTATTCGTCATTGTGTGTTACATGTTCTTACTTCCTTACATATGTGGATATTTTTATTGGATTCTAGACATCATAATTTTCACCTTATTTAGTACTAGATATTTTTGTATTCCTTTATATATTCTTGGATGTGGTTAAATTAACTTAGAAAGAGTTTAATCCTCTGGATTTTTGCTTTCCAGACTTTTTTTTTTAAAGATGAGACTACAATTTTTATTCTAAAGATAGTTGTCATCTATTATTGGGGTACCCTTGCTGTACTCAATCTGACCATCTGATATTCTGTGTATTATGAGGTTTTCCACTAGTTGGCGATGACAGACTTCACTCCTAGTTTCATTGGTTTCTTGGCATTGTTCTTTCTGAATCTTTTTCATGGTTCTGTCACAGCTGTCCTCAGTTTTCTCACATTGGTACACTTATCGTCACTCACATGAATAAAAGATGGACCCACCAGGCCAGGTGACATGGTTCATGCCTGTAATCCCAGCACATGGGAGGTTGAGGTGGGTGGATTGCCAGAGCTAACAGGTTTGAAACAAACCTGAGCTGGAGCAAGACCCTGAAACTAACAAATTAACCAGACATTGTGGCCTCCTTGTTGTCTCAGCTACTTGGGAGGCTGAGGCAAGAGAATCGCTTAAGCCCAGGAGTTTGAGGTTGCTGTGAGCTATGACGCCATGGCACTCTGCTGAGAGTCACAAAGTGAGACTCTGTCTCAAAAAAGTACGGACCCTCTTCTGCTCCTTGAACTTTCTCTGAAGTTCTGTCTCTGTGCAGTGCTCTCCTCTTTGATACTCTGCCCTGCACACTTTAGTCACCTTTGCCTCTCCAGATTCCCAACTCTGCCTTCTCAATTCTGAGATCCTTGCAGGCTCTTCCTGAATTCCTCCTTCCTTCACTGCAGCCTGTAAACCTTCTATAGACAGTAGCCCTGGGCAATTGCAGGGATCATCTTGTTTTTCATATCTTGGGGATAACCGGCCTCCATTGCCTGACTTTGGCTAAAGTTAAACATCCCTTGTCTTATAGTTTTTGATGAATGCTGGATATTTTGGATAAAAGAACAGTTCAGTTTGTAGAAATAATACTTATATTCAGGAAAGGGCTTGTCCTTTCTGTCAGTCTGGTAAATTTGTAGATCTGTATTTGTGTTTTATATCATGTAGGGTCAGTTTACTATAATTTTCAAATGATTTGAGTACGGGATCGTGAGTCTTCTTTCATCAAGACTTGAATTCTGAGTGTCTGTACGGTTTCTCTCAGCCATTGCTATCACCTCAGTGTCTGCTGATGAAGAATGGTAGTACAAGAAGGATAAAAGAAATCCTAGGCCTTACACTATCAAGGAGGCTGATAGTTACTGGATAATTAAAGTATTATAAGAGCTAAAAGGCATATCTGATATGGGTGTTAGGAGAGAATTATAGTGGCAGGAAAGAAACCCTCCATGCACCCTAGTACCTTTCTCACTTCTATTTTTTCAGGAAAGTACTTGGTAAAAAGAGTTAGCAGGTAGGTGTAGATTTTCATTTCTGCCTGTGTCTCTTAGAGATTCTAAATTGCTATATTGGCTCACCCTTGAACTTTGAAAATTCATTAAAGTTAAGCTTTTTTTTTTCCTTAGTCACATTATAGCAGTTTTCACCATTCCCATTGTACAACTGGTGATGACAGCAGCCATAAGTTTGCTCTTTCCTACAATGGGCTCAACATTCTCTCAGTTTTAGTTCATTAGATTTCTTCACATTTTCAGCTCTCTACTGAGATTTTCAAACGTGATTTTGTACGTTATCCAGCTATTCTCATCACTAAGTTACATTCTCCCGTGATTTGTTACATCCTAAGCAGAAGCATGAGTCTGCCTGGTAGTTTTTGGCTAAATGGATATGAAAAAAAGAGCAAAGAGTGTATAGATGACATACTATCTTCTTCTAGACATTATTTAAGCTTTTTGTCCAGTGGACAATTTAAGTGTGGATTTATTACCTAATATGATTAATATTTGAGTTAATTTGAGGCTGAGTTTTAATCTGATCCACTTCCTGATTGCCCTACTCCAAAAGCTAAGTAGGGTAAATCCTTCTAGGATTTGAATGGAAAGCTTTATATACTGCCTGGTCCTTCAATTGTTTTTCTTCCTCAACATTATAAAGTTGCCAAAGCCATGCTAGGCTTTTTAAATTGAAGCATCAAGTTTTTACACAATTTTTAACCTTCTATTCCTTGAAGTTTATACATTGGCATGTGCCTTCTGATCAAATGAAACACCATGACAGGGTGACCATCCTGTGGTTCTTTTATTTTTCAGGAATCATTACTCCTCATGGCTGAAAAGCCTTGAAATTCCTAAGGTTTTTTAGTGTGTTTTTCCAATCCCTAGAAGGATGTTACAAGTCCTGAACCACAACTTTCTATGTCTCACTCTGATAATCAGGAAAGGTTGTAAGATAGAATAAATAAAAGTAGTACAAAATGTTTTTTTCTCAATGTCTTTTCTTTTTTTTTTCTTACCTTGTGCTGCTTTTGAACTATTTCATGTTCATTCTGAGCTTGTGACTGAGAGATTTGGTGTGATGCTACATTCCCCAGTAGAGCCTGAGGTAGAATTTTAAGGGATAATTCAAAAATGGAGTAAATATTTTGAGCTGATAATTTAAACTGTCCACAACATTAACAGTACTGTAAGAGCCAAAGTAGTCTATACATATTTCAGTTTATTTTAAGTAACTTCACAATACTTACATCATAGTGAAAAGTTATAGTACGAGTAACTCTTTGTAAAGGTCTATCAGCTGTGCACTTATGCTTGCATGCTGTAATTGGGAATATCTAAGTTTACTGTCGGACAATTCCTGTGATTTGCTTAAGTTCATACCAGCTACTGAAAGCTGCTAATTCACAACTCTCAATATCTACCTAATTTAAACTTAAATTTAGACTGGAATTTATTTTGCTTTTCTTGATGTTAATAAAGAGAATGTCTAGCCAATAACTGCACCAAGCTGTAATTATGGTCGTTTCATCCCTTTCTCTTATCTACCTCAGCAATGTAACTTTCAAGACAGGAACTAGAATTAGTAGGGGGTTTATAAGTCTATCTTGTCTCTCTTAGTTACTAACTCCAAACCCATAATTCTGGGTAATAGATACAGTAAACTGCTTACAAGTTATATGATATTTACATGTATAATTATACTTTTTCATGAAAGGCTTTTTTAGGTAAAATTCCTTTATTTTGTAAGGCTCCAAAGCATCCTCTGGAAATTGTTCCTCAGTGATTAGGATTATACATTCTACTCTCTGTTCTTCCTTGATCATTTACACATAGACCTGCCATAGTACTTAAGCCTGTTTTTTTTCATGGGTTTTTATTATTCCCCAGAGATGTCTTCTGATCATTTTCTCTAGTCTGTCTCTCATTCATTGATCATATCTGCGTTCATGACACTATCTTCCATGAATACACCATGTAATCTTAATAATCTCTCCAAATTTATCCTTCAGGCTTCAGAATTTTATTGCCGATTGCCTTCTTCAATTCCCTGGCTTTATTTACTATACATACAAGACTGAACCCAATAGGTCCTGTGTTACAGTCTCCATCTTACATTACCTAATTATATTTCTGGACACTCAGTCTCTTTAGCCAGGAAGACTTCCTCTGATTTCTCAATTCATCTTTTTTCTCTGCTTCCTGCATCCATTCAATTACCAAATTTTCTGAATGTGCGTCAGAATTGTTATTTAATTCTGTCAGCTTCTTTTCATCTTTACCAGTGCTGATCTAGTTGGAATCATTATCTTCTCAAGGGTCATTCATCATTCCAGCAATGTCCCAGATGATATCAATTAAAGATTGCTTTAATATAGAGTATGACTCTGCTTAAAACCTTGAGCATTTGCCTAAGATAAAAATTTAGTTCTCCATTTTGATGATAGGGCATTGTGAAGCAAGTGAATAGATAAGGAAGAGTAAGTTAGAAAACTGTAAGGTAGTAGCATGAAGAAAGCTGTTACAAAGAGCCTAAGTCAGGGGTATGTGTGCCATGGATGAGGAATAGCAAAGAATTGAATTGGATTGAGCAGAGTGAAAAAGTAGGAGATGGGATTTATAAACTTGTATAAAGAAAAATTTTATTTGGGGCCTTGTGGGATACTATGAGGATAGTGGCTTTAACCCTGAGTAAACTTGTGTGCTATTACAGAGTTCCAAAGAACAAAATGGTCTAGCCCACCTGATCAAAGGATAAGATTGCTTGCTCCTAAAGAAATTTGTACATATCTTTATTTTAGTACCTAGACTTCATTTGCTTATCATGTTGAATCTTTTTTATCCCTGTCTCTGTCCTTATTCTGAGGACATTCTCTCTAATTCTCTCAAGAATTAGAGCAATATTTTATTCATCTTCGTATTCATAGGTATAAGCCAGGACATTGCCTGTGCCAAATAAATTCAGGAGTCTACTTACTTACAAAATATCGCCAGTCCAGGATATGTCAGAAACATAAATAGATGCTGTTGCATATTAATTCAATTCACAAAAGATGTCAGAGGTAATTTAATGCACACATTGATGAAAGTACTATTCAATGTACATTGTTATCTCTTTCATCCTTAGGTGACTTTAAATAATTATTTCCTGATGCAAATTCCTAACTTGGTCAAAGACTGTATCTTTCCATACATCACCCCAAATCCCCATATGATTTGAATAACATTGAAAATAAAAACAAACAACAAAAATCTGTGAAGCCCTAATAAGACCTTTCCTCATTGTGAGACTTTATATTTAAATGTTTTTATTTTCTGTGTTACTATTTTCATCTTCATAATAGAAATTATAACAATTAAGAATGAGGATTTGAACCCAAAGCTATCAGTGTCAGAGTCAGAATATCAATGTGTTTGCTGTGTTATTACATTTAGCAAAACATCTCTAAATTATAAGAAATGTATCCATCTGTATTACAGAGATATGTACCTTGATATATATTCACAGACCTAAGTACACTTATACAGTATTTATATGAAAAAGGTAATTACTACCGCATTTAGAAAAACTGACTTGTGTTTAAGAAGAATGCTTTGTGCTAGTGGCAAAGCATGAGATTTTGGCATATCCAAAGAACTGAAGATAGATTTAGTAGCTTATTTTTCTCAATCTAGAAAGTCTTAGTACTTTAGTAAGATCCCATATCAATTTCTCACTTTGGCTTAATGTGCCTCTTAGAATGTTTTGAAAGATACATGGAGCTTTAAATTGCAACCTTGGTTCTTTTTACCTTCTCATAGTAGAAATAAACCTTAGCAATTTTTCTTTCTCCCTGTATCCTCCTATTATCCACATCCTTTCCTTATCCAAGGACACTCCACTCTCACCTGAAAGATGGAGCCTATCACTTTCCCAGATTGCTCTGGGGAAGGACAATTCTGAAAGATTCATAAGAACAATGCCTACCAACAGAATGTGTACAGGTGTATAAATACACACACACATGCCTATGCACTTATATACCCACATATATAGATACACAGGATAGGCTGTTTGTGTGTAGAGGGGCAAGTGCTTGAGCATTTTCACACAGTTGTTAAAAATCCTAAGCCCCAAAATCATATAAACTGAGATTAGAATCTCCACTTTGCAATCATTTTAGCAGTCTGACCCTCAAAAAGTAACAAACTCCTTAAATCTTAGTCTTCATATCTGTAGGATATGGATAATATTACAATTTTTAGATGTTATTACAAGGGTATAATGACAATAAAATTAAAGGCAAATGTTGGAGGCTTGTATTATTAATTTAATAACAGTAGTTTACAATTAGTTAATGACTAATTAGAACCTGTGTATTAATATCTAGTATTTCCAACATGCAAATTTCGTTTATTAAGTTTGAAATACGTAGCAATAGGTCAAGCCAAATTAATTTTCATAATGGAGCTTTGTAACATCATCATCTATGCAATTGGGATATTAATTTTCTTTGTTTATGAAATCTTTGCAATAAACTGAAATTTTTACAGTGGCATTGTATGGCCATTTTAAAGGAACTCAGTTCTCAAGCCTTCCTCTTGGCAGGTTTCCTGTTTCCTGTGATTTACACATCTGTTCACCATGATGGGAAGCCAGGCTGATAGGTAGGCAGAGTTGGGCCATGGATCGATCTCTGTGACACACCACCTTCTTTCACTTAATACAATCTGACGAGTCTTGACCGGTTCAATTTTCCCACTGAAGACACTGTGTTCAATAGAATTAGAATTCCCTCCACTCTTACGTTTTATGCTTAGACAGATTTGGTGTTGTTTGTTCTTAACTCTCTTTATTTTAGGTCATTTTAGCTCATTCTTTATACTTTTTCAGTTCCTATAATACGTGAAAAGTAAAACAAACATTTATACTAGCCTGAGTAAAATTTGTCAGCAATTCTTAGGGAAAGTAGAAGGTCAATAAAACCATTTGTAGAATTGTCCAAAACTTTAGCAAAATGAAACTTTTGTCCTTGTTGGTTTTGCAACAGGATTATGAATTCATATTTCAAAATATATAATCCTAGTTGTGTCAGTGGGAAAATAATTTCTCTTTATTTTGAGATTTCGTTATTCTAAGTCAGAATATGGTTTAGATAAGAAAGTTGTGCTGACTCAGGATTAAATTTCTTCAATAAAAAACTCTATAACTCTTTGCTTCCAATTTTTGTTTTTGTTTTCTTCTTTTTTTTTTCTTACTAAGAGGAAGCTTCAGGAATAAAATTAAACACCTATTTGAAAATAGACACCATTTCCCTAATTATCAGCTCTATCATTGTTCAGGACTTCGGAGTGGATAGTTTTTGAGAAATAGGACAGTAAATTATATAAAAAATACATAATATTGATAACTAAGTAGGATTAGTATACAGTTAATCAATGTTAACTCTGTTTTTCTTCCTTTCTCCTGTTTTATTTTTTTCCCCTTAAGTGATATGAGTTTATTATTTCTTTTAAGATATGCAACAAATATCTGAGGTGGCATTTGCTAGTCTCATTTTACATGTGAGGAAAAGAAGGAAAAAACAACAAAAAACTGTCAAGGTTATATGGCTATACAATATTTTGACTTTTGCCTCTTCCCTTCCCATATCACCCCAGTATATTGAAGGTCAAACTGTTAGATTTTGATTTACTTTACTCAGACATTTCTTATTAGTACTGCCTGAAAAGCTACATTTGCAAAACAACGAGGAGAATGATAACCACAACAACACAAAAGCAAGGACCATTGAGGAGGGCTTGTAATAAGAGCAAGAAAGGCAGAACACGGTCACTCAGGGCTGTAATCCCAGTACTCTGGGAGGCCAGGGCAGGTGGATAGCTTGAGTTCATGGGTGCGAGACCAGCCTGAGTGAGAACTTAGCCCCACCTCTACGAAAATGAAAAACTAATGCAAAGAGGATCGTTTGAGCTCAAGAGTTTGAGGTTACTGTGAGGTATGACGCCATAGCACTCTACCAAGGGTGACAAAGTGAAGCTCTGTCTCAAAAAAAAAAAAAGAAAAAGAAAAAAGGTGCAAGGAAGATCAATAACTAAACTCTCACATAAATGTTGTGTAGGTTACCTAATGATGTGCATATTTCTGTGTGTGAGCATGTAGTGTGCGTGTGTGTGTGTGTGTATGAGTTTGTGCATGTACATGTGCAGGAGGGTATTATTGGGGGTAGGGAGTTTGTATTGAGTCTTTGATTGGCTTTCCATTGATCAAATCAAAATTTGCAAAATTTTAGCACCAGACAGACGTTATTCCACAAATCTGCCTTAATCTCTATCATCATTCACATTATACGGTGTGGGATTTTTTTATTAAACACCTCTTTTTTTTTGGTAACAGAGTGTACAATTCTTTCCCACACTTAAGATAGCCTTTTCCTCTGTTTTGCCTTTGGAAAACTCTTTCTGAACCTCAGGTTCTTCTTTTAAGCTTTCTCAACATGGTGTACTAGTTTCCTATTGCTACTGTAAAGAGTTACCACTAGATATTGGCTTAGAACACCACAAAGGTATTATCTCAGAGTTCTGTAGGTCAGAAGTCTCATTGGGCTAAAATCCTGGTTTTGGCAGAGTTACATTGCTTCTGGAAATTCAAAGAGAAAATTTATTCCTTTACTTTTCCATCTTCTAGAGCCCTCCTACCTCCCTTGTAGGGTCCTCTTGTCTCTCATCAAAGGCTGCAGTGTAATATCTTCAATTATTTTTCTGATTCTGATCCTTTTGGAGAGACCTTTGTATCTGCATCAGGACTATTCAAATAATCACAGATAACCTTCCCATTTCAAGATCCTCAATTGAATCATGTCTACAAACTGTACAGTCTCTTTGCCATAGAAGGCAATATATTCATCAGTTCTGGGGGGGCACTATTTCGCCTATCACAAATAGAAACCAGTTTCTTGTATATTTCCATAAGTGTTTAGATGACCTTACATTTTAAGTTTAATATAAATTTAAGTACGTTGTTTTTGTCGTAGTTTTATTTTCTCCCCTAGATGTTAAAATCTCTGAGAATGTTTAAATCTTACCTCTTCAACTTTATTTTGAGGTATTTAGGGATATTCTCACTAGTTGATCACCTTTTGATTCCTATAACATCCAGCATGGGTTCAGTTTTTTACATTAAATTTAAAAAGTTTTGAGGGAGACTATGAAACTGAGTTATGGAGAGAAATAGAAACTTTTGGGTAATGAAGTTACTTTGTTAAATGACTTAAAATTTTTTGCTAGGTATGAAAGACTGGCAGTAACATGAGCCCTTTCTGTGGGCTCTCACCAAGATATAGTATAGAAAATTAGCTTCTTGTACCCCCTAATATTCTGAAATATTTTTTAATGTAAAGAAGCAAAAAAACTAACAACAATAAAAGCCTGTGGAGGTTGGAATAGTTTCTAGAATGGGAGAACACATTAAATTTTAAGAGACAAGTACCTATGATAGCCATGAGAGGAGAAAAAGAAAATAAAAAGAGTTATTTGTGTCTCTTATCTTTATTCATGATTGCCTTGCAATAATCACTCTTGAGATCAAAGGGTTAGTCTTGTGCTTCTGCCTCACATAAAAGAATTTAAACTATCTTTATACTGTAGTTCAAACTACTGACAAAAATAAACTTGTTTGATTTATTATATTTTATTATTTTAATTCTTCTTTAGAAGTAAAGAGGGGATAAATCATTAAGATAATCATGTCTAATATGAATCGTGCCCTATGATTGCACCAATGTACAGAATTATGATTCAATAAAATTATTAAAAAAAAAAAAAAGATAATCATGTCTGGATTCTTAATTTCTAGAGGGATAGAGAGTTGTATTTATTCAGGGACTATGGTTTTGGAGTATAATAAAGAAAATGATAATTTCTTCAAGTTCAGAAAAAAATAGAGTAAAATTTATCCATTGTTCATGATTGTCACGATGCCTATAACCTATGAGAAATTTCATGTACTTACAGAAGTATTTTGGATCTGAAAGAAAAAGTCAGAAATAAAAAAGAAAAAGAAGTTGCTGTAAAATGAAATATAACCTGTTTTGAGAAAATAAAGGGATATATTTTAGGTTCAAAGATTTGTATGATATGTATCAAAGGCTAGTCTCCATGATATTCACTAATATCATCAATTTTCAGATGAAGAAATAAAGTAAAATAATTTAAATAATATGAAAATATAAAAAGTTAATAAATATTTCTGTTTAAAAACAGAGCATTAAAAACTCACTAATTTTTAAATTAATGGGTTGAATGAATTATTAAATTAATCATTACAACATGTCCATGATATTGAAATCTAGTTTTAGGATAAGTTTTCTGACTTTGCAGTAACTTTTCAGTGGTCACTATGTTATCTAAGGAAGTATATATATACTCAATTTTGAATTAAATAAAATTAGTAATGGCCAACTAAAATGAAAAACAAAGTATAAAAAGCCTTCTCAGTGATTATAAAAACTGATATTTTAAAGTATTTTAGAACATAGGATTAAAAACTGTATACATATTTTGAGGAAGGAAAAAATGTATTAAAATTTTATTGTACTAGTCAAGTCACATTTGACTTCTAAAAATCATAAGAGGTGCTCAAACATGACGTGTATTCATCTTTTGTAGGAGACATTGAGATTACAATTGTAATCGAGTTTACTCCTTCCTTAAAATGTATACATTTTTGGTACCCTCCATATATGCAATACGATCTAAATGTGACCCTCTGAAAATCAATGTGTCTGCCTACTACTTATAAAGATTAAAAATAAAGCCCGCCCCTTCCTATTAAGTGCATAATATAATCATGCATTTTAAAAAATATAACTGACACAATTATTTTATACACTGATGTTCACTAGTTAACAAAACTTAGTAAGTTTGACTTGCAGCTGTCAAACAGCAGGTTTCTGGTTTCCAATGTTTACCATGGAGATATAATGACAGAAAGGTTTGATGTTTAATTTCACGTGTCATCTTGGCTGGGCTGCTCTGTCCAGATATGGGGTCATGAGGTGTTATAATTGTTTCTGTGAGGGTGTTTTGAATGAAGCTAGCAGTTAGATGGGTGGACTTTGAGTAAAGCTGATTGCCCTGCATACTCTGGGTGGGCCTCATTCAATCAGGTGAAGGTGTGAATATAAGGCAAGTCTTATTCCCACAAGCAGCATGAAATTCTGCCAGTAGATGGCCTTAAGACTTAAACAGCATATTTTGGACTTGGTATCTCAAGAATCACATGAGCCAATTCTTAAAATAAATCTCTCCTTGCCCCCATTACTCTCTTTCTCTCTGCATCCCATTTGTTCTGTTTCTCTGAAGAACACTGACTAATAAAAAGAGAGATGGGAGTTATTTTTGTTCCAGAAAAAATGAAATAAAAGCAACGAGTCATAAAGAAATATACCATCAAGAGTAGTACCTGTCATGAAGTTAAAAAGTGACCTGTATGGGTGAGGTAAGAAAACTAATGTGTCTCAGCTGCCAAAGACTGCACCACTTGCTTCCAAATTTATCCTTGTACCCTCTCTAGGATTTTCATTATCATCCTCGATTTTCAGATAACAAGAATGAGGCCAGAAACATTAAGTAATATGCAATCTCAAGCAACTACAAAATTGTTGATAAATGCATAAATTAAGCTTACTTCAGTTTTCTTTTTTCAGTCTCCCTACCACCCCAGGTTTAATTTTATCGCCTGCCCCTTCCTCCCAAATGCACCCCTGCCTGGCATCACCAGTAGCCAGTTAAAAAGATATTTGGGTATCAATCTCATCTCATCATCACAAATAAGCTGTTCCATGAAACTCAATGTGCATTACTAATATGTTTCACAATGGATGGCTCCTAATGGATTGTGCATCATCACATTTTCATGACATATAATTCATAGGAAAGTATCATAAATATAAGTGGCATACATGACATTCAGGTACAGTATATAAGTAGTTCTAAATCATTCCATATTTATTTAGCTTGGGCAATTACTGAAAATTAACATTCTGGAAGCATTTCATACCTACAGCCATCATGTGGACTTTTGCAATGGAGAAAATGGCCCCTCTGTGACAGAGGTTTATTACATCGATGATTTTGTTGCTTGTTGTAACCCAATATGTACGTTACTATACCTTAAGGAATAGGTTGTCATCCGATTTATTAGTTGAAGTATCTTACATCTTTCAATGGTAGGGAAAATTTTATATTGACATATCCAGAGTTTTTATTGAAGTTATATTAGTCCTATCTATCAGAGATATGCTAGAAAATCTATAACTCCCACCAAAATGTTGCCCATGTGAGCAATTCACTTTATGAAGTGCAATCTTCTAAGGCTGGCTTAGGGCCTCATGATTCATTTTTCAACCTATGTGATGTTTAATGATTTTGTCAAAATAAAAACTAATACACAGTCCTATGTCCATCATCAAATTATGCCATTCAATTTATAGTTTAAGCTATGAAAAAAGACACCCAGATATGGAGGCTCAGGAGTGGGAAATAACTTCAGTCTATAAAATTCTCTTTTCTCTTTGACAAAGATATTTGTAGTGGGTAAGAAGTTATTTGGCTTATTATTACACTGGGAGTTTGTTAGAACAGAGCAACGACATTGTTTCATTATGTCAAACATGTAGATATCTGTCTAGGGCATGCTGTTGGGCAAAAAAAATGATTATTAAAAAAAAGAAACTGTATAAAACAAGAGGGAAAGGGTTGAAAGGTCTTTATCACCTTGTTTAAACCAATCTTAAATCCCATTTTCTAAACTACTTCACAGTAATTCCCAAGCACATTCATTTTTCTTAACTATCTGAATCAGAACATTAAGAAGCATTCTTACGTGTGTGCATGGGAAGGTGTGTGTGGTGTGAGTGCATGCATGCACAGATATCTGAAAAGGTTTAACACAAGACATTCTGTTTGCATTGGACTTTTACATATTGTTTTTTGAAAATTAGAGATGATCAAGAAAGGTAAGAGCTCAGCAGTAAGAAAAAAAAGAAGAGGAAAAATAATATGGTTCTCTGGAGGATATGATTCCTGAAAATGAAGTTTGTATCATTTGTCTAGATAACAGTGTTTACAAAAAACAGCTGTTATGTTAAGTAACATTTAGAGTACATGAAAAGCACCCTAATCTTTTACACGTATGTATGGTCAATTTTATAAGATTCTTTTATTTTCTCTTTCCACAGTATGAAACATCCAACAATCCTTCCAAGATTATTTTATGTTAGTCACCTTGAGACACACAAGAGTTTACACCTGCCCATGTGACCCTTCCATGTATAAACCCTGGTTTACTTATAGAGCACCAGCGCATACGTTGAGGTGCCTCATGACCAAGCATGAATACGTTTTGATTTGATATTTTGAGGAAGCAGATAAAGCTCTGACTGGTTCAAAGATCAGCCCAGAATTTTACTGTTAATAAATAGAGAATTTGGATTCATGTTTAGGTTTGTCTGATTCATGGGTCTATGTTATGTAATATCACACAGCCCCTAGAAGATGCAGACTGCCAACTGTAATGGGGTAAATTTGCAGACACATGTCAGATTTAGAATTTATTACCAGGAGATTCAGCATAAAGAATTGATCCCCTTTTGCATGTGAGATCCTGCTATTAATCACTTTGCTCTTTGCTTTTTTCCCCTCATGTCTAGCACATGACTTGAAAAGCCAGGTTCACGTGGAACTGAAATTTACATTTTAAACGATGGCTCTGTTCCTGGACTGTACAAAAGAGATTCACCTCTAATGCAATCCTAACACCTTCTTTTTATTATACAAAACTAGTCAGAATTTATCTAGGCAAAGCTGACATGTATTAAAAATAGAATTTCAGGATTTTGTCGCAGGTAGTGTGACGTAACTGGAATGAAATGTTGGGGATTCTGGGAGATGAAAGCTGTCACACAGATAAATTTATGGATTAGAGGGTCTTGTAACTGAAGAGATAAAGAAGAAAAGAGTCATCAATCCAAGTCAAACACTGCCATAAAGGGCATGGAACAGATACATGCCCTACACAAGCAAAGGACAATGCCAGAGGGGGTCGATGTGAAAGGGGAAGGCTACAGAGTAGAAGTCAAAGCAAAAATTGTTTTCTGAGCTAGATACTTATCTAAAGATTTCAGTTCAATGGGTATCAAAATCATACTGCCCTAAGACCTAGAAGATTTCAGTGGGAAATATAATACTAAAAACAGTTTTTGGAAGGTCGGAATAGATTGGAAATAAACACCATTGGATTGCTAAGAAAAATACTTCCTTTTCCATTCTTTTTGATGTATTCCAATTACATTAATTAAAAAGTCTTAGTTTTAAATTAACATCTTCCACTTTATTAACACTTGTTAATTTCTCCTGTGTAGTGATATAATGTTTCCCTTTAAGACGCATTTATTTACATTAAAAAAGAGTTAAGTGAAAGGAAAATAGAGACTTAGGTAGATATAGTGGAAATCGTGATAACATAACTATTAAACTACACATAGAGAGAGGTGGAAGATGAAATGGTAAAACGTCTGAGCCCATTAGGTAAATTTTAGAACTCGTCTCTCTCTCGAGTTGTCTTTGAGATGTGAAGAAGGAACTGATTCTGAAGAGTGAAACATGAGATCCAGTTGAGGTATGAAATTCTGATCATTTATTGCATAGTAAGTCTTGGATAGACCGGTCAATAAGGTACGTATTTCCTGACCATTCTTCTCCCCAGAATCACCACTACATTTGCTCTTGTTTGTTTATTTAGTCTCTGATTGAAATTTTCTGTAGTAAGAAACTTCCTTGATGCCCACAAATTTCTTTCCCCCACAGATGATCTTTGCATACTAGGAGGTTGCATATAGGATTTCTAATTCCTCTTCTCATAATATATTCCAGATACTCATCTCTCCCTGGAATGACTCTTCTCCATTTGAAATATTCCCAGTTATTTCCATCATTCCTGAATCTTGCCTTCATCACCCTGATTCTTCATCAGTGAAACAAATCTAGTTTACCCATCATTTTACTCATTGTAGCCAGAACTGATTTACTGTTTTAGATCGAGCAATATGATTTTAGAGTTCAGAAAACAGATGTTATCAACTGGTCACTCACATTGAACAGATTTTCTACCTTTAACCTTTTTTTTGGTTGCAATTTGGCAGGGGCCAGGTTTGAACCCACCACCCTCGGTACATGGGGCCAGAGCTCCAATCACTGAGCCACAGGCACTGCCCAGATTTTTTAACCTTTGTTTCAGTCCACGATCATAGTAGTTTTGTGTGTTCCATGACTAACTCTAAATGAGATTATTATTACTTTGTCCTTAAAGGTACTAAACACATCTTAAATAATCATTCTTTTTCAGCTTATAAATTATATAATTATCAAACTAACAAAAAGATCACCCCTTTCAACATATATCTTTCACCAATGTTTTCTAAATAAGGATATGAAATAACGGGGCCATATACATAGAAAATCAGATATATTTGTTACATGGGTTTCTATTTTTTTTTTTTTTTTTTGAGGCAGAATCTCACTTTGTTGCCTTCGGTGGAATGACATGCCATCCTAGATTACAGAACCTCAAACTCTTGGGTTCAAGTGATTCTCTTGCCTCAGCCTCCCAGTAGCTGGAACTACAGACACTTGCCACAATGCCCAGGTATTTTTTAGAGATCAGGTCTCACTCTTTCTCTGGCTTGTCCCTACACACAGGCAATCCTCCCACCTGGGCCTCCCAGAGTGCTAGGAGCCCCACTGCACCCAGACTCTCACTTGGATTTCTCTTTTTATGATAATGTTTTAAAGGCATCAGATCACCCCCAAAACATATGAAAAAGCAGCTAGTAACAAAGGATTTTTCTTTGGTGGTATGAGAGATTGACCACAACCCTCTGCAAAGGTGGGTAGGAAGGCCAGCATTTTATCTTTTGAATAATTAGCATAAACCCAATGCCAAAAAGACAGGGCTTGATGTTTGAGCAACAAACTTGAAAATAAAATCCTTGAGATTGTATTAACAATAACATGTTAATGAGAGATGAATAAATCCAGACTTACATATTGTTATATTCCCTCATCCATAGGAACACCAGAGCCAAAATTGATATAGAAAAAAAATAATAATCCTATGATAGCAAAGAAACTTAAGAAACTATAGAGACAGAGGTACCTCATCAGAGCAACTTAGAGTTATTTAGGTGATTTTAGTGGACTACATATTACAACAATGAAAATTTGTTTTGTTTTGGCCATATGTTATTGTTTTATAATAAAATTTTAGCTAATTGACAAAAAAGATATCTCATTCAGCCTGGGAGGCAGATTTTATAGAAGCTTTAGAAGTTTTCATATCATTAAAAACAAACAAAAAAACACTTTCTATTTTTTTTTTTTGTTTGTTTTTTTAGACGGAGTCTCACTTTGTTACCCTTGGTTGAGTGCTTTGGAGTCCCAGCTCACAGCATCCTCAAACTCTTGGGCTTAAACGATTCTCTTGCCTCAGCCTCCCAAATGCAGGGATTACAGGAGTGAGCCACTCCACCCAAAAAACACTTTTAAAATTCCTTTCTAGTAGTATCTTTCTCTCCCAACATCCATAATCACTTACATGTATGTGATGATGCCATTTTGTTACTAGTGGGTTGAGGGAGAGGGAATAAAATTAAAGCAGAGAAAACACTTGATGGTGCATTTACTCTTTGTCATAATGTAGTTCTCTAACACTATTATGACAAAAAAATGCAGATTAGTTCCTAGGCTAAACAATAAAAGATACAGAACTCTAATTTCCTTCCAAACACAGGAAGGTGACTCAGCGCCTTTAACTGAGGGAGAGGATGCTCAGTGATCAGAGAGTGTAAGGAACAAAGGAATCCATTAGGTAGATGATGAGATATTCACAGTCATTCTGCCTCAATGAACTCTCTGACCAAGATGAAGCCAATGCTCCTGTAACATGATTTGTATACAGATCATCTGGAAAATCTTGTTAAAATGCTGCTGTTGATTACCTGCCTCTGAGGTGAGACCTGAGAGTTTGCATTTCTAACACAGTTTCTGGAGGAAACCTACTCCTGATCCATGAGACCAAATTTGATTATCAAGGGATTAACAGAAAGCTAAAAGATTAGACATTTCCTAAATGGGTTTTCAATTCTATTTTAATATTAAACCATAGTATATTTCACTTAATAAATATTTATGGAGCATCAGCAATTTCTAGGTACTGCTTTAGCTGTTGGACATTCAGAAGTGATATTTTTTCCTCAATGTGTTTTAGACTTGGGTTCAACAAAGCCAGTCTCCACTTCCACATGTCTTTGAAGTAGAACAAGCATTTCTAAGACAGCTCTGACATTAAATTGAAAGCAAAACTTTGAACATTAGAAAGACTTGGGTTTAAAATATGGCCCTGTCATTTAATAGTGAAGACTTTGATAATTAGAATGAGTTAGTTGTAAAATGTGGCTGTGCTGTTTAATAGGCCTTCCTATCTTGGGTAGAGTAACTAAACTCTGAGCTTCAGTTTTCTTACCTAGGAGGAATTAGAAGATGTTTGTAAAGCATCTGTACAGGGCCTGGCATGAGTAACATTGTAAAAAGTTTAAATTGGCTTGGCGCCTGCGGCTCAACGGGCTAAGGCGTCAGCCACGTACACCTGAGCTGGTGGGTTTGAATCCAGACCAAGCCCGCCAAACAACGATGACGGCTACAACCAAAAAATGACCCGGTGTTGTGGCGGGCGCCTGTAGTCCCAGCTACTTGGGAGGTGGAGGCGAGAGACTCGCTTGAGCCCAGGAATTGGAGGTTGCTGTGAGCTGTGATTGCACAGCACTCTATCCAGGGTGACAGCTTGAGGCTCTGTCAAAAAAATAAAAATAAAAATAAAAAAATAAATTGTTATTATTCTTGCCCTGATTATAAAACTTGCTGAACCATGGGCTGCTTGGACATATGTAAGGTAATCCATCGGCAGTAGACGGAGACCAACTGATGAAGTTTGGGGGCATTTTAAATACCTGGGAGGCATTTACACCATCATTCCGTAAATCCTTGTAATGTAGCCACATGTACAGGTAAGTCTCCATTATGTACAAGCAGTGACAGGACACAGGAAGTGGCCAAGAAGGACACCAAGTTGTACCACCAGGTTTCACCAAAGTATGTGGTTCTAGGGATTCAGGCACTTCCTATCCTTCAGGGATGGCTCCAGCCTCCAGGGTGATACTAGAAAGATCAGTGCAGAGAAGGGGAAGGGCACCATTATAAGAACAAAGGTAGAAGGGAACTTGCACACCACATCCTAACGATGTTCCAATTGCTGACCCACCAAGTAATGAGCTTGAGAATCCCAGAAGTTTTTCTGATTTGGCCTAGAGTCTGAGAAAAAAAAATGTCTAAAGGGAGGAAGGTGAGAGTCATTTTGGATAGAATGAATGGTGAGAAAAAGCTAACCCATGCTGCAGTGCTCAGTTCTATACATTAGTCATTTGAAGAAGGAAGCACTTTGCTCTGTGCTATCTTGTATGTTTGCATTCACTTTAAGGGTTATCAGAATGCACATCATAGTGGTGCTTTATTTTATTTTGTTTTGGAGACAAGAGTCTCACTGTGTTCTGTTGGTAAGGCTAGAGTGCCATGGTATCAGCTTAGCTCACAGCAACATCAAACTTCTGGGTTCAAGCAATCCTCCTGTCTCAGTCTCCTGAGTAGCTGGTGCCCACCACAATGCCCAGCTAATTTTTCCCTTTTTCCCTTCCCTTCCCTGTCCTCCCCTCCCCTCTCCTTCTCTTCCCTTCCCCTTTTCTCCTTTCCTTTCCTTTCCTTTCCTTTCTTTTCTTTTCTTTCTTTTTTTTTTTTTAAAGAAGAGACAGGATCTGTCTCGCTCTTGTTAGAGACAGTCTCAAACTCCTGAGCTCAAGGGATTCTCCTGCGTTGGCCTCCCAGAGTGCTAGGATTTCAGGCATAAGCCACCACACCTGGCCCACATCACAGTGTTTTCAAGGTAGAAGAGAGAAATATGTGATCAGACCAAAGCATGGTAAAAAATAAAAATTAAAAAATTAAAATTAAAATTAAGAATGTGAGTCAAATGTATGTCCATTTATGTTTCAAGGGCAAGTAGAAATAGAGTCTAAGGCCACATACTGTGATAATTTCATATAACTCTGAAATACTCGTCACTTCTTCACATTATTATTTTTTCTCTGTTATTCTGCTTTTTTCATATTAATTAGGCTCTAATACTTAAAAAAGAAACAAACAAACAAACAAAAAGACACATGTGCTTGTCTATCTAAATGACCATGGGAAGAGTTAGATGACTATTATCTGCCCTGATGCTAAACATGAACATCAAGGAAAGAAGATACAAAAGTGAATGCTATTAGGATAAACAAACAAACAAAAAGCTCTATCAGGTTAAGCATTTGAGGAAAATAGGGAGAAAACCAGAAGTCACATTAGATTTAAGAAATGTGCTTAAGTTACATTGGAGAGCCTTCATTGTTTTGGAAACTTCTGCTTTCACAGAGCTGAAAATCTCTACTGATGAGCTTGACAGACTAAAGATCAAGCAAGAAGGCCAAGAATTATCAGCAGCAGCAAATAGAGATTCACAAGTTACACTAGGAACAACTCGCATTCCTGAGGAGAATAAACTTCTGCTCTTATACTCATTTACTTTTCTGATCTCACTGTGGAGTTCAGTATCAGAAGGAATTAAAGAGACAGTGGCCACATAGTAAAATGTCAGAGCACTTGGCGACTATTAGCCTACTTGAAAGGTATTTCTCCCCCTAGCTCATTAATCGTACCAGAAGAATATCTTGTGTACACTGGCATTTGGGAAACTTCCCTATTACTCCTTTCTGGAAATCACCCAAAGTGAATTACTGTTCCTTAGTGCAACTTTACCCTACCTTTTCTTGTAACCAGCCATGAAATACCAAAATTAAGTGGGTGAAAAAATGGAAAGGTAACTTTGCAATATTTTGGACTCTTCCAAAAATGTCATATCCTAAGTTGCAAATATTCAAGAGACCATTTTGGTGCCCCTTCCACATAATAAACCATGTTCATCTTTCTTTATATCTGTCTTCTCTCATGGTTTTATGTGGTCTTAGTCCAAGTTAAAGAAGTGGGAAAGACTTCTTTCAAAGTAACTTGTGGTCCTTGGAAGACTTATAAATTGAGTAAATGAGGTGCAGTAAAGACATGTAAATTAATTTATGTATTGCATTTGAATGCACCATGTAAGAATTGCCTCTGTCTTTTTTCTCAATGTTTACAGTCTATATTTTTGAAGCAGCACCAAACAATATGTTGCCCTCATTATAAAAAAGAAAGGAAGAGCAGCACCTGTGCCTCAGTGGGTAGGACGTCAGCCCCATATACCAAGGATGGTGGTTCGAACCTGGCCCCAGCCAAACTGCAACAAAAAATATAGCTGGGTGTTGTAGCAGGTGTCTAAAGTCCCAGCTACTCAGGAGGCTGAGGCAAGAGAATTGCCTTAGCTCAGGAGTTGGAGGTTGCTGTGAGCTGTGAAGCCACAGCACTCTACCGAGGGCAATAAAGTGAGACATTGTCTCTGAAAAAAAGAAAGGCTTTTTTCTCTAGATTATCTAGAGAATCTAGAGAATATGTCTGCTGTATTAATGGATAAACTACTGTTTTGATTTCTGAACTTTAGGCAGAGTCTATCTTTGTGAGGAAGAAGAAATTAAAATAAAAATGACCTTGCAGTTCACCTAGGCTCTATGGTTACTGCTCATGGGGACAAAATTTCAAAATCAAAACCAACTTATCACACCAGGAACTTAGTTTTTGTTGATCTGAAAAGTTCAAAACTCATTTTCCTACCTCCTCCCTATATTCAATGATGAACACAGGCCCAAGTCTTACCTAACCTTTCGAAATCCTTATGCTCATATACTCAATAGCCCTAATGTTCTATCAATTTAAAATTTGATAATGATAATCTCTTAAAAAGATAATAGAAAGTATTATAATATGTAGAGTAACACAAATTGTGTCTTAGGCTTAAGAATTGATATGCCACTTTTACCATTGTTTTCTGCTTTATCCTCTCTTCAATGGAAACAAATGATGTAACCCTATTGTAAGTAAGGGAGATGGAGCTACCTAAGGACACACAGCTACTATGTGAAGTAACTAAAGTTCAGGAACATAACTTAATGAACTAAAAGGTGTCTTCTGAATTATCTTAGGAGTTCTTCAAAATTGTTCTATAAGCCTGTGGCTTGAAAGTAGTTCTTCAACAGATGAGAAGCAAAATTTTAAATATCAATTAATGAGTAATTATTTTATTCAACTAATAATATTCAAGGGGAGATTTAAATTTAACTTAGTTTCATTCCAAAATGTAGTGCTTTTCTCTAATAGCATAGTAAAAAAAATAAATCTATTCCTCTCCAGTGTATCAAAAATAAAACCAAGAAGCAGTGAAATATGGCGGGTAAGAGTGCCAACCCTAGTATCAAATTTCCATAGACAAATGCCAGTTCTGCTGGCTCATTCTTGGGGTAGTTTATTTACTTTGTCTGTATTTCACTATTTTTGCCTGTATGGTGGATATTATGAACAACTGATGAAATACAGCAAGCAAGTGCTGGACGTAGTGTCTGCTGCATGGCACTCAGTCAATAAAAGCTTGTGATGAGTGCTATGAGCATTGTTCTTATTATTTGCCCTTCAGCAATCCAGAACCTACTCTAGTTAAGATCTAGGCCAGTATCTTGATGTCAGACTTTTCCAGTGGAGGACAACATGCCAACCATATCATACACCGGAGTGTCCCTCATGATGTATTTATTACCTCACTGACATAGAGAAGGCTGGCATAACAACATGTTTGCTGAGAAGAGTCTGTTTGGGAAGGAAAGATGTGTTTGTCAAAATGGAAACAAATCTCACCTGCATGGGTCCAGCACTATAATCAGATGGTCATGTTTTTTTTATAAAATGTACCAAGTAAGACATTTATACCCCAATTGCTCAAGACCATTTCGTCTTTCCTACCTAAATTTTCATATGTCTCACTCTCTGCTTGGGTTAGTTGGAGTCAAGGTGCTTCATGGATATTTTTAGGATCTGGCTATAGGAAAACTGAGTCAGGCCTGCATGGATTTAGCAGAATGTATGTACATGGTTCAGTTGATGTGTTGTAAGGTTGTTATTTCTAGCTATCTCAAGGTAGAAATGACTTCTAAAGGTATGGTTAGCTTAGCTTCCCATAGCAACACACAGATAGGTGGTATTATAAAATATCCTACATCTCCCAGCATAGAATTATGTGACAGATGAAAAATGTGTGAAGTTTAAAACTTTTCTAGGGAATAATGTTCTAACCAATATATAAGTAACTTAACAAAAATACTTTCCCTTTTGGGGAGGGACATACTAACTAAAACAGGAACCTTTCCCTTCTGGAGATCTAGTGATTATCAAAACTCTTCCCTCTAATTCACCTTCCCTAACCCCAACTTGAGAAGTCCCCTTTCCTGTTATCTTGTCTTCTTCTATAGCTGTTAAAGTTATAGGAGTTGATTCCTGCATACATCATTCACAAGTAAAATCCTGGAACCCTCCATATTCTATAGAGGCAGATAATGAAGACAGCCAACCACAGACCACCGACACTTGTGAGCCAAAAGAAAATTTGAAGTTTTTATTTAGGAAACAGCAAGAAAAATCCTAATATGGTTTTCTTTTAGCATCACTGAATAAGTGCTTCTGACCTGATGCTGTTCTACCTTTGCCTATTACTGATTATACTAATCAGATTTATGTTTTCCAGAAATGTCATCAAGCCATACACAATAAAGATGGTTCCAGTCCATGAACCCCTGTATCACTCTCCGTCCAGAGAAACCCTAACTGCTCCCTTCTATCATCACCCGATTCAGCAGGAAGCAGTTACATGGAGTCTTCGCCCTTTTTCCCTAACAGCAGTTAGAGTTTCTACTCGGAGGGGGTAGAATTGATGCAGGACATTTGGGGCCCCACTGGCGGACCTGCCGCCTCCTCCTTGGCGGTGTCGGTGCTGCGGCAGCCAGCTGAAGAAACAGCGGGCTGGATGACAGGCAAGGAGGGGGACCCCCAACCCCCTCCAGAGGCTCCAATAGCCAAAAAGGCCAGACAACTGCCGAGGAGACACCTGTGCCTTGGTGTCTCCTTCACTTTACACTTAGGACTAAACGTGGAACCCCCATTTCCTATGCCTAGGTCAATTTCACGTGACTTTCCTAGGCCTCAATTCCATGAATGGACTGTGTCCATTCAT
This sequence comes from Arctocebus calabarensis, assembly GCA_963573935.1. Classification (NCBI taxonomy): domain Eukaryota; kingdom Metazoa; phylum Chordata; class Mammalia; order Primates; family Lorisidae; genus Arctocebus; species Arctocebus calabarensis. The sequence continues at coordinate 59 of CAUYON010184283.1, read as the reverse complement.
TGATACATTCATTCACTTTGCCCCAGCGAAGGGACTGTGTTCGTTCATTGATACATTCA
>CAUYON010184282.1:0-22427 GCA_963573935.1 Arctocebus calabarensis | reverse complement strand
CCTCAAGCTGTCACCCTGGATAGAGTGCTGTGGCATCACAGCTCACAGCAACCTCCAATTCCTGGGCTCAAGTGAGTCTCTTGCCTCCGCCTCCCAAGTAGCTGGGACTACAGGTGCCCACCACAACGCCCGGCCATTTTTCAGTTGCAGCTGTCATTGTTTGGCGGGCCAGGGCTGGATTCAAACCCGCCAGCTCAGGTGTACGTGGCTGGCACCTTAGCCCATTGAGCCACAGGCGCCGAGCCTAGAAATACAATTTACTTTTGTATTTTTCTACTTTTTTCAATAGTTATACATATTTTGGGGGTACATATGATATTTTGATACATGTATACAATGTAAATAATTAAATCGGGGCAACTGGGATATCCATCACCACAAACATTTTTCTTTGTGCTTGGAGCACTCCAAATTTACTTTTCTGGCTATTTTATTTTATTTTGTGTTTTATTTATTTATTTTTTTAGAGACAAAGTCTCACTTTGTTGTCCTTGGTAGAGTGCTGTGGCGTCACAGCTCACAGCAACCTCCAACTCTTGGGCTTAGGCGACTCTCTTGCCTCAGCTTCCTGAGTAGCTAGGACTACAGGTGCCTGCCACAATGCCTGGCTATTTTTTTTTGTTGCAGTTTGGCTTGGGCTGGGGTTGAACCCGTCACCCGCCACAGTATATGGGGCCAGCGCCCTACTCACTGAGCTACAGGCGCTGCCCTATTGTGTGTTTTTTTTTTTTTTTTTGAGACACTGTCTCACTATGTTGCCCCTAGTAGAGTGCCATGGCCTCACAGCTCACAACAACCTCAAATTCTTGGACCTAAGAGATTCTCTTGCCTCAGCTGGCACTCCAGGCACCCACCACAACGCCCAGCTTTTTTTTTTTTGTAGTTGTCATTGTTGTTTAGCCTGCCCAGCTAAACAGGCTGTTTGAACCCTCCAGCCCTAGTGTACGTAGCTGGCACCCTAACCACTACAGGTGCCAAGCCATCTTCTAGCTATTTTATAAGATCCAATAAATTATTGTTAACCAGAATTTCCTTTACTTGCTATCAAATACTGGAGCTAATTCTTCTGTCTAATTAATTGTGTTTTTGTACCCATTCACCAACTTCTCTTCATCTCTCCTCCCTGCTTCCCTTCCCAGCCTCTGTAACTGCCATTCTACTCTCTACCTCCATGAGATCCACTGTTTTAGCTCCCACATATGAGTGACAATATGCAATATTTGTTTCTTGGAGCCTGACATTTAACATAAAGACCTCCAGTTCCCTCTATGTTGCATTTCATTCTTTCTTATGATTGAATAATATTCCGTTGTGTTATATACCAATTTTTCTTTATCCATTCATCTTTTTTTTTGAGACAGAGCCTCAAGCCGTTGCCCTGCGTAGAGTGCTATGGCATCACAGCTCACAGCAACCTCCAATTCCTGGGCTCAAGCGAGTCTTCTGCTTCAGCCTCCCAAGTAGCTGGGACCACAGGCGCCCACCACAACGCCTGGCTATTTTTTTGGTTGTAGCCATCATTGTTGTTTGGCGGGCCTGGGCTGGATTCGAACCTGCCAGCTCAGGGGTATGTGGCTGGTGCCTTAGCTGCTTGAGGCACAGGCGCCGAGTCTATCCATTCATCTTTTGATGGACACTTTGTTTGATTCCATACCTTTGCAATTGTAAATGTGCTGCAGTAGACACGGGAATGCAGTTCTCTCTGATATACTGATTTCCTTTATTTTGGATATGTATCCAGCAGTGGGATTGCTGATACTTTTGTATATTCATATTTTTCTTAGTTTTAGTAGTTAAAAAAAATAGGTTCCATTGAGCTTTCTCCATAGATGCTTGTGTTACTACATATTTGAAAATAAAAACAATTTCCTTCATTCTTTTCAATCTGGATACCTTTTATTTTTCTTGCCTTACTGTGTGTGATGGTCAGTTTTATGTGTCAAATGTGCTATGTATTTCACTTATTTATCTATTTATTTACTTATCTTATTTATCTATTTATTTGTTTTTGAGACAGTCTCACTCTGTTGCCCTGGGTAAAGTGCCGTGGCATCATAGCTCATAAAACCTCAAACTCTTGGGTTTGAGCAATCCTATTGCCTCCCAAGTAGCTGGGACTATAGGGATACACCACCACTACCATCCCTAGCTATTTTTTCTGTTTTTAGTACAGATGGGGTCTTGCTACTCAGGCTGATCTCAAACTCCCGAGCTCAAGCAATCCACTTGCCTCAGCCTCCCAGAGTGCTAAGATTACCAGTGCAAGCCACCACACCCAGCCTTAGACACAAATTTAGATGTTAGGTGTTACTGTGCAGGTATTTTATAGACATGATTAACATGTCCAGTTGATTAAGTTAAGGAGATTATACTTGAAAATGTGGGTGAGCCCGATTCAATCAGTTAAAAAACCTTAAGAGCAGAAGTGAGGCTTCCCTAAAGAAAAAGAAATTCCACCTATGGACTCAACTCTTGCCTGAGAGTTTTCAGCCTCACCTGTGGATTTCACATTTGCCTAGTCGGCCCCCACTATTGTGTAAACCAATTCATATTTATATCCCATAAAAGTCACTTGTTTTAAGTAAAAAGTTCAATAATTTTCAATAAACTTAGAGTTGTATAAGCATCATCAAAATTTAACTTTAGAACATTTCAATCACCCTCGAAAGATCAAGGTTCATCTGGAGGCATGCCCCCCTTCCCAACCCTATTTGCCAGGCATCCATGAACCTTCTTCCTGTCTCTGTCAATTTGTCTTTTCTGAATATTTCATATAAATGGAATCATAGAGTATGCAGTCTTTTGCATGTTTTCTTAACATAATGTTTTTGAGGTTTTTACTTTTTTTCTAAAAATATTTCCATTGGGTTATAGATTGCCAAATACTTTTCCTTCCAATACTTTTTGTTGTTGTTGTTGCCTTTCAATACTTTAAGATGTTGTTCAACTGTCTTCTCACTTGCATTGTTTCTACTGAAAAATTTGCTGTCATTCTTGTCTTTGCTCCTCTGTAATTAACATGTCTTTTCTCTATGGCTCACTTTAAGATTTTCTCATCATTGGTTTTGAGTAATTTGATCTTGATGTACCTTGGGGTAGTTTTCATGTTTCTTGTGCTTGGGGTTTGCTGAGATTCTTCAAAGTGTGGTATTATAATTTTTAATCAGATTTGGGAGTTTTCAGCCATTATTGCTTCAAATAATTTTTCTGTCCCACCCTCCTCTCCTTCAGAGGCTCTCCCATTACATATGTATTAGGCCTTTTGAAGTTATATCACAATGCACCAATGCTCTGTTCATTACTATTAATTTAATTTTTTTTTTTGAGACAGAGTTTCACTATGGTAGAGTACTACAGCATCACAGCTCACAGCAATCTCTAACTCTTGGGTTTAAGTGATTCTCTTGCCTCAGCCCCCAAAGTAGCTGGAACTACACGTGCCCGCCATAATGCCTGGCTATGTTTTGGTTGTGGTTGTCGTTATAGTTGTCATTATTGTTGGCAGGCCCAGGCTGGGTTCAAACCCACAAGCTCTGGTGTTTGTGGTTGGGGCGCCAAGCCTCATTAATTTAATTTTATGTTATTTTATCTTTTAGAGACTAAATTCTCACTCTGTGGCACAAGCTTTAGTGCACTGGCACAATCATAGTTCACTGCAGACTTGAACTTCTGGAACCAGCCTGAGCAAGAGTGAGACCCCGTCTCTACTAAATTTAGAAAAATTAATTGGGACTTATGGTGGGTGCCTGTAGTCCTAGCTACTCAGAAGACTGAGATAAGAGAAGCACTTGAACCAAGGAGTTTGAGGTTGCTGTGAGCTGTGACGCCATGGCACTCTACCCAGAGCAACAGAGTGAGTCTCTGTTTAAAAAAAAAAAAAAAATTTCATCCACTTTATTTTTCATTTCACATGTCTCCAGAGGTTTGACTTTCTTTTTATATTTTCCATGTCTCTACTTAACTTTTAGACATGTGTAATTCACTTGTTTGTTTGTTTTTTGAGACAGAGTCTCACTATATTGCCCTAGGTAGAGTACTGTGGCATCACAGTTCACAGCAACCTCAGACTCTTGGGCTTAAGTGATTCTCTTTCCTCGGCCTCCCAAGTAGCTGGGACTACAGGTGCCTGCCACTACAGCTGGTTCCAGAAGTTCAAATCTGCAGTGAATGCTCAGCTATTTTTTTTTGTTGTAGTTGTCATTGTTGTTTGGCAGGCACAGGCCAGGTTCTAACCTGCCAGCCCCGATGTATGTGGCTGGAGCCCTAGCCACTGAACTATAGGCACTGAGCCAGTACACTTATGATTATTGTTTTAATGTCCTTCTTTGCTAATTCTAAATCTATGTCAGTTCTGGGTCAGTTTCAATTAGTTTTTCTCATTACCTGCTTTGTGCAATTGATACTTTTTTTACTGAAGGCTAGATATTGGGAATTTTACCTATTAGGTGGTAGATACTTATATCTCCTTCTTTCCTCCCTTCCTCCCTCACTCCCTCTCTTCCTTCTTTCCTTCTTTCTTTTGAGACAGGGTCTTCCTCTGTCACGTCAGCTAGAGTACAGTAGCATCATTAAAGCTCAGCAACCTCCAACTCCTGGGCTCGACCAATCCTCCTGCCTCAGCCTCCTGAGTAGGGGACTATAGGGACGTGCCACCTTATCCAGAAAATTTTTCTATTTTTTTGTAGAGATGGAGTCTTGCTCTTACTCAGGCTGGTCTTGAATTTCTGACCTCAAGTGATCCTCCTGCCTCGGCCTCCCAACCAAGTGCCAGGATTCCAGGCCACTGCACCAGGCCAATTTTTGTGATTTTTTTTTTGCAGTTTTTAGCCAGGGCTGTGATCTTATAAGTATTCTTGAGGTTTGTTTGGGGGTGCAGTTAAATTTTTTGGAAACAGTTTGATTCTTTTAGTTTTTGCTTTTAATATTAGGTGACCTCAAAGCAGCATTTAGTCGAGGGCAAAGTTTTCTCCAAAACTTAGGCAATACCCTTTTGTGTGCTCTATTGAATACTCTGTGAATCATGAGTCTTTACAGTTCACTTGATGGGAACAGGCACTGTTCCAGGACCAGTGTGAACATTGAACACTGTCACCTCTCATTCTTTTGGGTATTCTTTTGCCATCTTTGGGTAGCTTCTTTGCATGCATGTGCTAATGAGTACTCAGATGAATGTTTGAATAGAACTACAGAGTTCTCTCCCTGTGCAACTCTCTTCTCTTCAGTACTCTGTTCTGCAAACTCTAGCCTCCTTGGTCTCCCCAGACTCAGCTCTGTTTCCTCAACTCAGACAATCTTCTGGTCTCCAGGTAAGTTCCCCATTCCCTGCACCTAAACATTTTCTAAACAATAGTTTTGGGAAATCATAGGTCTCACTTCATCAGCTTTTAGACTTTTTGGGACCACTGTCCTTCATTGACTGATATCCAGTGTCTTGATAACAGTTGTTATACAGATATATTTTTTTCAGATGGAAGGGCAAATCTCACTCCTTTAACTTCAGGGGAGTAAGACAGTAAAGTTTTAAAAATCTTAATGTCTAACCCATATCCTAGACAATTAAATTCAGAGCCTTAGAGGTGGGACCCAGGCATCAAAATTAACCCCTCAGGCTGATTCCATTGTGGACCCAAATATAAGGATCAGTGTTTAATATGTCATTTTATTACTTTGGTAATAAATTCATTTTAAACTGGGCCTTGGCTCGGTGTCTGTAGCTCAGTAAGTAGGGCTCCAGCCTACACCAAGGCTGGCAGGTTCAAGCCTGGCCCAGGCCTGCCAAACAACAATGACAGCTGCAACCAAAAAAATAGCCAGGCATTGTGCCTGTGGTCCCAGCTACTTGGGAAGCTGAAGCAAGAGAATCGGTTAAGCCCAAGAGTTTGAGGTTGCTGTGAGCTGTGACGCCACAGCATTCTACTGAGGGCAACATAGTGAGACTCTGTCTCAAAAAAAAAGAAAGAAAGAAAGAAAGAAACTGGGGTTGGCTGTGAGAAGAAAGCACTAGGGCACATTTACAATTATTGCTGAGCTCCTGATCAAAAAGCTTAAATTTCGGGCGGCACATGTGGCTCAGTGGGTAGGGAGCCAGCCCCATACATCAAGGATTACGGGTTTGAACCCAGCCCCGGCCAGCTAAAACAGTAATGGCAACTGCAACAAAAATAGCCGGGCGTTGTGGGCTAACAAAAATAGTGGGCGCCTGTAGTCCCAGGTACTAGGGAGACTGAGGCAAGAGAATTGCCCTAGCCCGAGAGCTGGAGGTTGCTGTGAGCTGTGACGACACAGCACTCTACCAAGGGTAAAAAAATGTCTAAAAAAAAAAAAAAAAGCTTAAATTTCTTTAAAGTCCACTGATTAAAAGACAAAGATGATCTTAATCCCAGAGCAGAGCAGAGACTGTACAGGAGAGTTAAGTAGTTCCAGATGCAAGGAGAGACCTAATGGGGTGGGGCAGGGAACTGGGCAGCACCTGGCAGTCCAGGGCACTTACAGTTTATTATTTCATTTTCTCCTCCTGTCTTGCTTCATTCTCTCCCCCTGACAGCTCTGAGGCAAAATTCACTATCTCTGTTTGGCAGATGAGGAAATGAGGCTCAAGAGGTTGAGTTGAGAGGCTTGACGGAAGGCAAATGAGTAGCAGAGTTAAAATTTAAACCTGCTTCTCAGAGATGGATTCAGCAGCAAAATAATCCTTTGCTGGATAGCTTCCAGAGGTCAGAGAACATCCCTGGAAAGTGCTGAGGTGGCGTGAATTCTGTTGATTGAGCTCCTAGCAGATGAGCAAGAAATTACTTGATCAGTTCCAGGGGTGGCAAGGTGGTAGAGAACTGTGGGGACTTTGAAGAGAAAGCTAAAGGAGTGATAAAAAAATCCGCACACTGCCTTCTAAGGAAAGGGAATTGAGGTTACCGGCAGGACTTTGGTTTCGCAATTGGAGGGTCAGAGATAAATTGCCAGGAAAATGAGGAGACTGGGTGTTGCTACTTAATCTTCTCTCTTGGCCCATCCTCACACAGCACTTCACCTCTGGTCTCTGTCAATGAAGACCATATAATAATACAACAATATTGGTTCCTGTCTGCTGAGTGTTTGCTATGACCCAAACCCTTTTCATGCATCTTACGGAATCATCACTGTGATTATATTGTGAGAAAGGAATTCTCATAACCCTGACAAAAGTGCACACATTTTAGATAAAACTAGCAACCACTCTCCAGACTCCTGGCATGTTTCAAGGCCAGATATCCCTGGAAACCCTACCCATATCCTGGTCAGTACTAGGGATACACTCATAATCCTGACTGGCACTAGAGGGGAGCACGGGTGTATGCTGGTGGCAGCCCTGACACAAACACCAATCAGAAGAGAATGAGTCCAGTCACTTCCCCATTCCAGCTGTACTGAGAAGGCTAATAAAAGCCTACTGCCACTGTGTGGGAGCAAGCTGACTCCTGGTCACACTCCACTCTGCACTTTCCTCTAATAAAGCGTTTCCTTATCCTTGGCCTCCTCTCCTTTTTGTGGTCTCTCACCTTGTCTCTGCATCTAAAACTCTTATATATTAAGCAGATACTTTCATTATTCTCATTTTTGGGGTGGAGGGGACAGAGTCTCATTATTTTGCCCTTTGTAGAGTGTCGTGGTGTCACAGCTCACAGCAACCTCAAATGCTTGGGCTCAGGTGATCCTCTTGCCTTAGCCTCCCAAGTAGCTGGGACTACAGGAACCCGCCACAATGCCCAGCTATTTTATTGTTGTAGTTGTCATTGTTGTTTAGCAGGCCCTGGCTGGATTTGAACCCACCAGCCCTGGTGTATGTGCACTAACCGCTGAGCCACAGGCACCAAGCGATTCATTCTCATTTTAAAGATAAAGAAAGGTATTGCCACATCAGAAATGACCCCAAAACTTAACAGCTGAAAGCAATAATAAACACTTATTAGCTCATTTATTTTCTATGGGTAAGGAATTCAGGAGCAGATTAACCGGGTGATTCTTGCCAGGAGCATCTCATAACATTCTATTGGTTGCAGTCATCTTAAAGCTTGACCGGGGCTGGAGGCTCCAAATCCAAGGGGGCACAGACCCATGGCTGGCAAATCAGTTGGCTATTGGCAAGTGGTCTTAGTTACTTGCCATGTGGATCTCTCCATTGGGCTACTTCAGTGTCCTTAAACATGACAACTGACTTCCCCTACAGCAAGAGATCTAAGGGAACAAGGTGGAAGCAGCAAAGTCTTCTCTGACCTGGCCTCAGAAGTCACACTCATTTCTGCAATAGCCCAGTGGTTACACAGGTTAGCCCTATTCATTGTGCAGGGGCAGGGACTGACTCCACAAGGTGTGACTACCAGGAGGTGAGAATCATTGAAGGTCACCTTATAGGCCACTACCACAGTGAGAAAATAGTTTGTCCAAGGTTACACACATGGGAAGTGTTAGAGGTGGGCTTTGAGTCACACTAAATATTAAAGTGGGGGTAGACAGGTGCCCACAGGTCCTCCCTGTCCTGGAGGCATTCATACTTGAGATCCTGGGCTTCTCATTCCAATAATTGGTGGGGCAGACTCTGATGTGTCACACAGACACTCTGTCAAAGCAATATAATTTGGGCATGTCTTGAAAGATTGTACATGTCATCATTTGATGGTGGACTTGGTGAGTCTAAGGGAACCTGGATTCTGGCTCCAGCTTTGCCACTGACTTATTAAGGGAACTTCAGCAACTTCTAGCTCCTTTGTGTCCCCATCTGTACAATGGGGCCGTTCAATTCCATCGACCCTGAAGTCTCTGGCTGGATGATTTGGGATTCTGTGCTTAGAGTTGTTGGCTGTGTATTCTGAGCGAGTTCCTCTCCCACTTTCCCTGACTCTCTCAGACATTTGCTGAAATGGAGTGGACATTTCAGGTGCAAGGGGCACTCTTTTGTCCCAGGCCAGATCAGACCAGGCTGTTCAACCCTGCTTCACCCGAAGCTGGCTGGCACCATTGTTCCTCCAAAAAGCTGGGCCCTTTTCCAGCTGCTGCTGTCCTCAGGGCAGGAGAGAGGCTCAAAGGACTCAGTTGTGTGGCCTGCCCCCTCCCCCAGGGCAGGCCTGGATCACCCAACAGGCAGACTCAGCGTATGCAGGGGAACAAAGGAGATGAGATATGGTTTATGAAAAGAATTTGACATTTTCTATTTCCCCCATAAAACTTCAAAGTAATCAACAAGGAAAATCCCCTTGTACTTATTTGTTTTACGGTTCAGTGGCATTTAAAAGAAAATGGGACTAAGACATTGTTTTCAATTTCAGTGCTTAGGGACCCATCTTTTAATGATTTTATGATGCATATTTATTTGCCTATTATTATCTTTCAGAGTTGGGGTTGTGTTAACAGTTAATGAAATCATAAACTAATTGCAGCATTTAAAAAATGATACAGTTTTGCGTAAAATCATATAATGAAGGGTCTTAAACTTGATGAAATATGATAATTAGGCCCTGCTCTTAGAGCCTGGGCCTACTGGACCCTGGACCCCCCTGCGATCCCCACCCCCTCCTTTCCACCACCCACAGGTTTGTCTTTATCCTAGAGTCATTGTCTTAATCCACTGTCTACAGTGTTTAAAAACTTTTTTGAAAGTTTTTCCCCAGCTTAAGACCCTGGAGGAATTGTGAGGGGGAGGCTCTCCCCAACTTTTGGCTAAGACAGGATTATTTAGTGCCATGAAAGGACACAGAAGAAGGGGAAAAAAATTCAGTTCCAACACTGTACCATGCACTACTATGTGTGTTTGTGTGTGTTAACTCAATCCTTACAACCACATATCATGTAGCTAGTAATGTGTCCCCATTTTACAGATGGGAAAACTGAGTCAAGGAAGTGATATACCCAGCCTAAGACCACATAGTTAGTAAGTGGCATAGTCCAGAGGGAAACCCCCCCAAATTCTCTTTTGCCCTTTCTGTCAGAAGTAACATGATCATACAAGGTCTGACAGTTAAGTTCTCAAACTCATCCTAGAAAAAGTACTATACACCACATTGCTGAATACCATCACTTTTGAAGAACTCCCTCTAGAAGCTATGCACTGATGCCAGTGCCTAGCTTACCCTTCAAAGCAATTTTGGAACTCTTTACCTGGAATGACCAACAAAGCTGTCATTGTATTGCTCTTGATGTCTTGAATGTCATCAAAGCGTCTTCCTTTCAGTATTTCCTTTATCTGGGGGTAAAGAAAAAAGTAATAGGGAGCCATATCAGGTGAGTAGGCAGGGTGTTCCAACATAGTTATTTGTTTACTGGCTAAATTTACTGTAAAATTCCCTTACAGATAGTGCTGTGTGAGCTGGTGCATTGTTATGATGCAAGAGCCACACCTTTCTCATGCCAAGATTATCATTTAAGATTTTCCTTTTTCTCTACTGATGTTTACTTGATTTGCTATGCTTCTTACAGTCAGTTGATGATTTTAGCACACAATTTGACAAATTTTTGCAATGTTTTCATCAATCCTCCACCTCCTGGCATGACCCACTTTCCTTACCTCTGCCCTCAGCTCACTTCATTGCCGCTGCAATGGACATCTAGCCACTCTTGGAATATGCCAGGCACATTCCTAAGAGTGTCTTCATCCTCCCAAATCACCCTTTTTCTTCATAGCACTCACCATCACCTGACATTGTATTGTTCATTATATACTTGTTTATGTAATATATAATGTCCCCCTCCATTAAGACATTATCTCCTTAAGGACAGAGGTTTTGCTCACTGCTAAAGCACAGTGAGTACCCCTCACTAGTAGGTACTCAATAAGAGTTGAATGAGTGAACAAATTAACCTCTAATAGCAGTGAGGAGGAGGAGGAAGGCCCAGATGTTCAGCTGTCATCAAAATTGAAGAGGCAACTCTGTGTGGGAAGAAGTTGGCCCAAAGAGGGTCCCTGGCTCCCAGCTTGAGTGAGATTATGAGCTTTGGAAAAGCCTTTCTCCACACCCCTCCACCTAGCTTGCCTCATCTCTCCAGCTGGTCACAGTCTCCAGGGATTCATTTGATTTGAACATCCCTGGAAAACTCTAGAAAGATTTGTTTTTAAATTTTCTCATATTTTGCAACCACTAGGAATGGATAAGTACCTTCTGGAAAACATAACACTCATGCACACATACACACACAATGTAAAACACATGCCTGGACATATCCCATACTCTCGTACACCCTCTTCACTCAGTTTAGCCACATACAGTCCTACTCATGCAGTTATAGACACGTGCTCACACTTGACCTCAGATACTCTCACTCTCCTGTCCCACACACTCACACACACCCATAGTCTTCCATGTGCTCCCCTACATCCAAACCTCTGCCCAGGTTTCCACCTATGTACCCACTCTCATTGACGCACACACATTCATTCTCTCAAGCTGGGCTCCCATGGCATGTGCACATGGACCCACTTGCACACACATCTTTGAACACCCGCGGCCCCCCCTCCCCCGATTTCATCACACACATACAAACAGGCAATGGCCTGGGGTGGTGACCCACACTGGTAAGAGTTTAGTGTGATGACCTGTCCCAACAACAAGGATACCTACTCAGCATCAGCCATGTGCTGGACGTCCTGCACTTTGGACCTTTATCTCATTCAATCCTCAGAACAATCTAATGAAGGAGATGCTATTATCAGCCCCATTTTCTGGACAAGGAGTCTGAAACTCAGAGGCATTAAATGGTAGAGCTAGGATTCCCACCCAGGCTTCTGACTCCAGAGCTCACCCCTTCTCTGGTATGCCAGAGTGTGTTTTTCAAAAATGGTCACATCTCCCCATCTCTCACACTCTTCATGAGGGCTGCCTCAACTCACAGAAGTCATGTCACATGACTTCTAAGGCCTGAGCTTGTACCTGGGACAAAATACCAGCTACCATGCTGTCAGGAAGCCCAAGCCACTTGGAGAGGCAACAGGCAGTATTCCCGCTGGAGCCCCAACTGATGTCCCAGATGACAACCAGCACCAACTGGTCAGGAAGCCTTAAAAATGACTCCAGTCCAGTTACCACCTGTTGCAACCATGTGAAAACAATAACTGAACAAGCACTGCCTAACTGAGCCAAATCAAACCCCAAACAAATAGATAATAATATTAAATGATTGTTATTTTATGCCACTAAATATGGGAGGGTTTTTATGCAACAACGAGTAACTGATAGCAGGCAGAAAATTCCCATCTGCTGAATTGGGGAAGTGATACTAATCTCTTTGTCCTCCTTCTGGAGCTTCCTCTTTCACCTTCAAGGTCTAGAATCTCAGAGCACATCCCCCTACCATCTGGTCCTTCACAGCAAATGACCATTGGTGCAGCAACCTCCCCACATGGGCATGAGTTCCTCTAACTCTCTTCAACCTGGTCTCAAACTTCTGACCTCAAAGGATCCTATTGGCTGGGCCTCCCAGAATGCCGGGACTACAGGTGTGAGCTGTACACACCCAGCCAGCAGTCTGTGCTTTAACTGCCAGAGAGCTGGGGCCTGAGGTCCAGCCAATGAACTATGAGCATTTGTGACACTCCTCCGTTTCTCTTTCCTTCCATTCATGCCACAGACATTGCTAACCACCCACTTGGGGCAGGCAACGCAGATTCCTCAAGGAACTTCCTACCCAGTGTGTGTGTGGAGGGAATCACCAACAATTATCACTCCAGTCATTGATGCCAGGGCAGGTCTGAGCAGTGTCCAGACTCACGAGGCCTAGGGGCTGTGGGACCTCTCAGAGTAAGAGGTGCCCCCCCACATCTTCAGAATGAATCAGAGAAGCAGGGAGAGAACTGCCCAGATGTGGGGAGTACATTTGCAAAGTCTTGACAGAGTAAAAAAGTGTGTGCAAGGGGAGTAATAGCTAACATTACAAACTGTTTTGAGTTCTCTCCCACAACCCTGTGGGATAAGCACCATTACTAACTGCATTTTATAGATAAGGACACTGAGGGTCAGAAAGAGTGACTGATTAGCAGACAGGGTCAGGATCTGAACACAGCTCTACCTGCTCATGGTGTACACTCATAGGCCCAAATGCCCTACCTCTTTGGCCATGGTCATTTCTGCTTCTCACATACATACCATCCTTTTATCTCCCCTGGCACTGAATAGGACACTGGCAATCCTATTAACAGCCAGCATTGTCCTCCTTACACCCCCCCAAACTCATCTAAGTACCTGGTGCCTCTTTTATCCAGTGTTACCAGGGAAAGGGCCATCGCACCAAAGACCTTCCAGGGAAATGAGATTTGCCTTTAGGGACCACGTAGTCTCGTTTTGATTTTGGCAGACACATTTGTACAACACATTATACATCCCCTAAATTCTTCCCTAAAGATTGAAAACTCAAAAGGCTGTGAACTCTTCTGGGGCAGTGACCAAATCTCGGGCATCACTGCATGCCAGTGTCCAGCTCAGGGCCTGGCCCAGGGCAGGTACCTAGTTAAGGTTTGGGAAATGGAATGCATGACACACAGGTAGAGGCCATAATATGATACTCCACGAGATATTTGCTTCATAGCTGATGGTTTTCTTTATATGTTTGTTTGTTTGTTGCAGTTTTTGGCTGGGGCTGGGTTCAAACCCGCCACCCCCAGTATGTGAGGCCAGCGCCCTACTTCTTGAGCCACAGGTGCTGCCCCATGGCTGATATTTTGAATTAGTTGCCAACATTTAAAAATTGGAGGAGTTGGCTGGGCACAGTGCTTATGCCTGTAATCCTAGCACTCTGGGAGGCTGAGGTTGGTGGATTGCTTGAGCTCAGAAGTTCAAGACCAGCTTGAGCAAGAGCAAGACCCCATATCTACTAAAAATAGAAAAACTAGCTGGGTATCATGACAGGCACCCGTAGTCTCAGCTTCTTGGGAAGCTGAAGAAGGAGGATTGCTTGAACCCAAGAGTTTGAGGTTGCTGTGAGCTATCAGGACACAATGGCAATTCTAGACTGGGCAACAGACTGAGACTCTTCTGGCCAAATGGGGTAAACTAAGGGTGACTCCAGCTGGACAAAGGGGGACCAGTGAGTTCCAGGTGTGAGGTCTCAAAAAAAAAAAAAAAAGCGAGTGGAGCCTGTGGCTCAGTGAGTGGGACGCCAGCCCCATATACTGAGGATGGTGGATTCAAACCCAGCCCTGGCCAAATTGCAACAACAAAAAAAATAGCCAGGCATTGTGCCAGGCACCCTGTAGTCCCAGCTACTTGGGAGGCTGAGGTAAGAGAATCTCCTAAGGCCAGGAGTTGGAGGTTGCTGTGAGCTGTGACAACACAGCACTCTACCAAGGGCAATAAAGTGAGACTCTGTCTCTACAAGAAAAAGAAAAAAGCTTGGGCTGATAAGGGGCTGGTCTTTGTGTGAGTGAGTGTGGTACTGTGTGAGTATGTGTGTATGTGCCTGAGCATGTGTATTTGTGTGTGATGGTGGAGTATGTGAATGAATACATGTGAGGATTTCTACGAGTGTATTTGTACATATAGACACATGTTCATTGAAATGGAGCTCCAGGGGAGCAGAGACTTTGCCTCATTCCTTTTTTGTCCTTGCATCTAGCACACTCAAATGATGGGTGTGGTATAGGGGGAAAGCATGAGTATGTATGTATGTATTGCAGTGGTTACCAGCGGAGATTCTGGAGTCAGACAGCATGAGTGCTTTCTAACTGTGAGCGTCAGTTTTTCGTATGCAAGATTGGTGGCATTGCCATATCTACCTAGTAGGGAGGTCAAAGACTTTAGAACTGAGTGAGCATAAGAAACAACAGATTCCGAAGAATTACATCGTGTGTCTCCCCGAGCAGATGCGTCCAAGATCTAAAGGGACTTTATCAAAACAAGTCAGAAGACCACTTACGAGCAACATCCACCATTCTTCTCTGAGCCCAGTTTATTCTTCTAAGGGAGAGAGCAGTAAACAGCATTCTGCTTATCTCCGAAGAAAGCTTGGCGGTTTCTGCTATCAGTCTTCCAAATCCCGCCCCCAGGAAGGAAGGGCTTCGGCAGCCAAAGCTGGGAGCATGGTGCCCTCTACTGGCCGAATGGGGTAAACTAAGGGTGACTCCAGCCGGACAAAGGGGGACCCGCGAGTTCCAGGTGTGAGGTCAACAAAGGGATCACGGCGGAAGGGCAGCGAGTTGGAGAGAGGACCCTTAAACAGCTCCTTACTCCTATATCAAGGAGACCCCCGATCCCTGTCTGCTAAGCTCCTCTTTCCTCAGATCTCGCTCCAAGGACGCCTCCCTCCCAATCACCCCAGCCCTAACAAGGGCCAGCGCCGCCCTCTCCCCCTTATTACAAGTTCTGGGAGCATCCCATGTACATTTTGCATTTCTCTGTGGGATTACCACCTGAGAAATAGGGGGAAGTCGCTGGATCCCCGAACGTTTGATTCTTGGGATTCCTGGAAAGGCTCTTGGCAAATGTTAGAATGAAAGGACGGCGCTCGTAGCTCAGTGTGGTAGAGAGCCGGCCACATACACCGAGGCTGGCGGTTCGAACCTGGCCAGGGCCAGTTAAACAACAATGACAACTGCAACAACGGGCGTTGTGGTGGGCGCCTGTAGTCTCAGCTACTCGGGAGGCTGAGGCAAGAGAATCACCTAAGCCCGGGAGTTGGAGGTTGCTGTGAGCTGTGACGCCACAGCACTCCACCCAGGGCGATAAAGTGAGACTCTGCCTCAAAAAAAATAAAAAAAAAGGTTAGAATAAAAGGATCGTGGAAGCCCAGACTAGAGTGGGAAGTTCCCCCAGAGGCCATCTAGCCCCCTCTGGGAATGATCCAGCCTTGGCAGCGGACATTAAAGGCCTGGATTCAGTGAATCCTTGACATCTTCCCAAGGACAGCCGGGATTGTGAGCTGAAACCCAGATGCATCACCACGTGAGCGCCGAAGCAGACGTTTAGGAATATTAATTCATTCCTAAATACTGTGTGCCAGGTACTGATCTAGACGTGGGAGATGACAGCAGCTGGAAAAATTAGACAGGTTCCTGTCCCTCCTGCGGTGCGATATATAACCACACCGCACCACACCTCCTTTTTACAGTAGCTGGGAGAGGGCACGTGGCCAGGTAGGAACATTCTCTTGTGTTCTGGGTCTGGAGGGCTCCTCCGAGGAAAGAAGCGTGTCTGTGGGGGGCGGGGGCGCAGGCAGCTTCTGGGACTCCCGACTCACAGCAGGGCGACATGAGGTGAGGATTGAGGGGCGAGAACCCCAGTCTAGGGTCTCTGAGAGTCTCCCACCCCTATACTCTCGCCTAGAGGTGACATCGAGGCAGGCTCAGGGGGCATTTACACAACCGAGGGGACCTGGAGGGAGGGGCGTGGGCGCAGGGGGGAGGGTTGGTAGGGAACTATTAGGTTAGGGGTGGAGCAGCAAGGGGAGGACTCCCCAGAACTGCACAGTCCATCCCCATCCCCATCGGCTGGCATCCTCAGCTCTTGGACTTCGTGCCCCCTCTCGCAGCCTTGGGATTAATCCAGAGTGAGACACGGACAGCAGAGAGCGCAAGCCGGGACGCTGGAGCCCAGGCAGCCTGGCGGGCCCCTCAGCCAATCGGCGGGCTCCTGCCCTCTCCGCCCCTCGCCGGCCCCTGCGACCTGGACTGAGTCTCCAAAAGCAAACAAGAAAAAGGCAGGTGCAAAGTGCAGGAGGTGGGGCCGACCTGTCTCTGCCTAGGGTTGTGAGCCTCCCGCTGTCTTCCCACAGGCGCTGCTGGAGCCTGGACTTGGAAAAGGGGCGTCTTTATTTGTCCACTGCGGCTCTTCTGATTTTAGTGGAGTAGGCAGAGACCCCCAAGAAAGCATTCTTAGCAGTTTCTTGTGTAACAAGCCTGATATTATACGTAATATTATATACGTAATATGTTATATATTATACGTAATATGTTATATATATTATGTTTGCATATACGGAGAATTCAAAAAATGTGAATACATTTTAATAAGGGGAAAAAACTGTTAAAACAGTAATATTCAAGTCACATTTGATTTCGGCAATGACAAGAGGTTCGAGATACAACATACAGGATAACAAACGTTATCCGTACATATAAAGCATTCCTGCTATTGTACTATTATTTATTTAATGAATCTTTACTGAAGGACATCTAGACTGTTTCCAATCTTTGCTCTGATCGTCATTTCACTCACGTGTGACTACATCTCTGGGGTAAATTCCTAGAAGCTTGGTCAAGGGCATGTGAGTAATCATGTTAATTATTACCAGAGTATTCGTGAAAGTTATACCAATGCATAGTCCCAAAAGCAATGGATGAGGTTTTAGGTTTAGGAGGCCTGTTTCCCCACAGCCTCACTAACAGAATGAAACTTGTCAATTTTTGCCCATCTTATTGTAAACCTAAAAACAAACTTGACCATTCCCTTCCCTCAAACCACAGGAGGAGGCTGGACTTCCATCTGCTATAAAATTTCCTCTCAGCACTTCTTTAGGACAAAGTTTAATATGTCATATTCCCTACCTGGCACTAAAAAGGCAGTCCTTCCCCTATGGATTTTTTATCATTTCCTTTCCATTATATAATGTTTAAACATTTTTTTTTGGCTGGGGCTGGGTTTGAACCCGCCACCTCCGGCATCTGGGGCTGGCGACCTACTCCTTTGAGCCACAGGTGCTGCCCCCATTATATAATGTTTAAAGGGCCAATCCACCAAGAGGACACAGCACCCTATATGTGTTTGCATGAAACAACAGAGCTGCAGAATGATGTACAGGCAAAACTGAGTGATTAGAAAGGAGAAATGGACAAATCCAAATTTACAATTGGTGACTTCTACTCCCCTCTCAACACTTGATAAAGCTAAACAGAAAATTGGCAAGGATATAGAGGAACACAGCAACACCATTGATCCACAGTATCTAATTAACCCTTATAGTGTACTCCACCAACCAATGGTAGTAGACACATGACCACACCCTGGGTCATAAAACAAATCTGAATACATAGAAAACAACTGAAATAATAATAGAGTGTGTTGCCTGACTGCAACAGAATCAAACTAGAGATCACTAACAGAAAGATAACAGGAAAATCTCCAAACCTTTGGAAAGTAAGCAACACACTTCTAAATAGTCCATGGGTCAAAAAGAAAGTCTAAGGGGAAATTAAAAAGAACACACTGAGCTGAATGAAAATGGGAATATGACATATTCAACTCTGTCCTAGGCTCGGCGCCTGTGGCTTAACAGGCTAAGGCGCCAGCCACGTACACCTGAGCTGGCAGGTTCGAATCCAGCCCAGGCCTGCCAAACAACAATGATGGCTGCAACCCAAAAATGGCTGGGCGTGGTGGTGGGCGCCTGTAGTCCCAGCTATTTGGGAGGCAGAGACAGGAGACTTGCTTAAGCCCAGGAATTGGAGGTTGCTGTGAGCTGTGATGCCACGGCATTCTACCCAGAGGGACAGCTTGAGGCTCTGTCTCAAAAAAAAAAAAAAAAATAATAATAATAGTAATCTTTGTCCTAAAGCAGTGCTGAGAGGAAATTTTATAGCAGTAAATAAATACCTACATCATTAGCTGGGCGTTGTGGTGGGCACCTGTGTTCCCAGCTACTGAGACAAGAGAATTGCCTAAGCCCAAGAACTGGAGGTTGCTGTGAACTGTAACTCCACCGCACTCTACTGAGAGCAATAGAAACTCTGTCTCTACCAAAAAAAAAAACCCTACATTAAAAAAGGAGAAAAGTTTTTTGTTTTTTTTTTCTTGAGACTGAGTCTTTTTTGTCCTTGAGAGAATGCCATGGCATCAGCCTAGCTCACGGCAGCTTCAAACTCCTGGGCTCCAGGTGTCCTCTTGCCTCAGCCTTTCAAGCAGCTGGGACTACCAGTGCCTGCCACAATGCACTGGGCCCAGCTAATTTTTTTCTATTTTTAGTAGACAAGGGATCTCATTCTTGCTCAGACTGGTCTCAAACTTGTGAGCTCAAGCAATCCATCTGCATCGGCTTTCCAGAGAGCTAGGATTATAGGTGTGAGCCACCCTGCCTGGCCACAATGCAAATACTCTTAACAAGGTATTAGCAAATAGAACTCAGCAATAATAAAAAGCATTGTACACCATGATCATGTAGGGTTTATTCTAAGGATGCAAGGCTGGTTTAAAAAAATATGCAGTGGCTCATGTCTATAATCCTACCACTCTGAAAGGCTGAGGTAGGAGGATCGTTGAGCTCAGGAGTTTGAAGACAGCCTGAGCAAAAGTGAGATCCTGTTGTCCATCAAAAATAGAAAAAAATTAGCTTGGCATGGTGACGTCTGCCTGTACTCCCAGCTACTCAGAAGGCTGAGGAAGGAAGATCACTTGAACCCCCCAAAAAGAAAGAGATAGGGTCTCACTATGCTGCCCAGGCTAGGGTATAATGGCTACGCACAGGTGAGATCACACTACTGACCAGGACAGAAATTTTAACATGCTCTATTTTTGTTGTTGTTGTTAAGACAGAATCTCATTATGTCGCCCTTGGAAGAGTGCTGTGGCATCACAGCTCACAGCAACCTCAAACTCTTGGGCTTAAGTGATTCTCTTGCCTCAGTCTCCTGAGTAGCTGGGACCATAGGCGCCCACTACAACACCTGACTATTTTTGGTTGCAGTTGCCATTGTTTAGCTGGCCCTGGGCTGGGTTCAAACCCGCCACCTCGGTGTATGTGACTGGTGCTGTAGCCACTGTGCTACAAGTGTCAAGCCTAAAATGCTCTTTTTTTTTTTGTAGAGACAGAGTCTCACTTTATCACCCTTGGTAGAGTGCCATGGTGTCACACAGCTCACAGCAACCTCCAACTCCTGGGTTTAGGCGATTCTCTTGCCTCAGCCTCCTGAGTAGCTGGGACCACAGGCGCCTTCCACAATACCCAGCTATCTTTTTGTTGCAGTTCAGCCGGGGCTGAATCCACCACCCTCGGTGTATGGGGCCGGCGCCTTACTGACTGAGCCACAGCTGCGGCCCAACATGCTCTATTTTTAACCTGAGCCATTTCAAACCTCCTTCAGAAACCTCATGACACCCCCACTCTCAGGAGGCCATTATATAGATGTCCAACTTAATGTGGACACTTGATGGACATAGCACACTACAGCCTTGAACTTCTGGGCTCAAGTGAGCCTCCTTCTTTAGTCTCTCCAGTAGTTTGGACTACAGTTGCCAGTCACCACACTCACAAGGTTTAGTGTTTTGAAACCAGTCAATGTGATCTACCATATTAATAGTTTAAAGCAGCCTGATACACTGGCTCACACCTGTAATACCAGCACTTTGGAAGGTCAAGGCAGGAGGATCACTTGAGACCAGGAGTTCAAGACATATTTAAGCAAGATGGTAAGACCTCTTATCTCTATAACAAATTTAAAAATTAGCCATGTGGTAATGTACAACTATAGTCTGAACTATTCAGGAGGCCGAGGAAGGAGATCACTTGAACCTAGGAGTTCAAGGTTACAGTAAGCTCTGATTGCACCACTGCATTCCAGCCTGGGTGATAGAGTGAGATCCTGTTTCTAAACAAATAAATAGTCTAACGAAGAAAAAGCACAAGACATCAAATGATATCATAAAAAATATATGACTAGTTCATGATTTTTTTTTTTTTTTGAGACAGAGCCTCAAGCTGTTGCCCTGGGTAGAGTACCATGGCTTCACAGCTCACAGCAACCTCCAACTCCTGGGCTCAAGCAATTCTCCTGCCTCAGCCTCCCAAGTAGCTGGGAATACAGGTGCCTGCCACAATGCCTGGCTATTTTTGGTTGCAGCTGTCATTGTTGTTTGGCAGGCCTGGGCTGGATTCAAACCTGCCAGCTCAGGTGTATGTGGCTAGTGCCTTAGCTGCTTGAGCCACAGGCACCGAGCAGACTAGTTCATGATTTTAAAAAAGCACTCAAAAATAGAAATACAGGGGACCTTTCTCAACATTAGAAAGAATACCTACAAACATAGGGCTGGGAGGAAATATTTACAAATTATTAGTCCCATCTGAAAAGGGACTAATAACTAGAATATATAAGGAGCTCCAAACAACTCTGTATGAAACAAATCAAATAATTTGATTAAAAATTGAGCAAAGGGGGCGGCGCCTGTGGCTCATCAAGTAGGGCACTGGCCCCATATACCGAAGGTGGCGGCTTCAAACCTTGCCTTGGCCCAACTGCAAAACAGAAAAATAGCCGGCTGTGGTGGCGGGCGCCTGTAATCCCAGCTACTCGGGAGGCTGAGGCAAGAGAACCGCCTAAGCCCAGGAGTTGGAGGTTGCTGTGAGCTGTATGACGCTACGGCACTCCACCGAGGGCGATAAAGTGAGACTCTGTCTCTACAAAAAAAAAAAAAAGATTGAGCAAAGGATCTGAATAAATATTTCTCAAAAGAAAATATACAAATGGCTAGCAGGCACATGAAAAATGCTCAATATCATCAGTCATCAGAGAAATGCAAATCAAAACTGCAATGATATATCATCTCACCCCAGTTAAAATGGTTTTTATCAGGTGGAAACCATAGCTCAGTGGGTACGGTGGGTGGTACCTGCCAGTGGCAGGTTCGTACCCAGCCCGGGCCTGCTAAAACAACAACTGCAACAACAAAAAAAATAGCTGGGCACTGTGGCGGCCACCTGTAGTCCTAGCTACTTGGGAGGCTGAGGCAAGAGAATCGCTTAAGCCAAAGAGTTGGAGGTTGCTGTGAGCTGTAATGCCATGGTACTCCACCCAGGGCGACAACTTGAGACTCTGTCTCAAAAAAAAAAAAAATCACATGTACCCTATTATGTATCCACAATAATTAAAAATAAAGAAGAAAAAAAAGGTCAGGTACACTGTGTTTGTAATTCTAGCCTGTAATTCTGTCACTCTTGGAGGCTAGGGTAGGAGGATGACTTGAAGTCAGGAGTTTAAGACCAGCCTGAGCAAGAGTGAGACTGCATCTCTGCTAAAAAAAACAAAAAAGAAAGAAAGAAAAGAAAAGATTATCCAGGTGTGGTGGTGAGTACTTATAGTCTCAGCTACTTAGGAGACTGAGGCAGGAGGATTGCTTGAACCCAGGAGTTGGAGGTTGCAGTGAGCTATGGTGATGACACTGCATTCTAGTAGGGGGAGGCAGAGTGAGTCTCTGTCTCAAAAAAAAAGACCAAGATGGCTCGGCGCCTGTGGCTCAGCGGGCTAAGGCGCCAGCCACGTACACCTGAGCTGGCGGGTTCGAATCCAGCCCAGGCCGGCCAAACAACAATGACGGCTGCAACCAAAAAATGGCCGGGCGTTGTGGCGGGCGCCTGTAGTCCCAGCTACTTGGGAGGCAGAGGCAAGAGACTCGCTTGGGCCCAGGAATTGGAGGTTGCTGTGAGCTGTGAAGCCATGGCACTCTTTCCAGGGTGACAGCTTGAGGCTCTGTCTCAAAAAAAAAAAAAAAAAA
>CAUYON010184275.1:0-14135 GCA_963573935.1 Arctocebus calabarensis | reverse complement strand
CTGTCACCCTGGATAGAGTGCTGTGGCATCACAGCTCACAGCAACCTCCAATTCCTGGGCTCAAGCGAGTCACCTGCCTCTGCCTCCCAAGTAGCTGGGACTATAGGAGCCCGCCACAATGCCCGGCCATTTTTTGGTTGCAGCCGTCATTGTTGTTTGGCGGGCCCGGGCTGGATTTGAACCTGCCAGCTCAGGCGTATGTGGCTGGCGCCTTAGCCCGTTGAACCACAGGCGCCAAGCCGACACTTCTCTTAAAAGCTTCATTCATATGAGCATTTCTCAGAGAGGAATGAGCAGTTTTACCTGTTCATGTGACAGAATCTGCTAGTCTCTTCCTTTGTGACCCCCTGGGGTTCCATCAACTTATGTTACTGAAATATACTTCTCTCTGTTCTCTGTGGTTTTAGAAGTCAGTGAGCTTTGGGTATTCTCAGGTGTGGCACAGCATAGACAATGTTGAATTTAAGCAGCCAGGCAAAGTTTCCTTTTCCTGTTCTTTTCAATCAACGTACTAATAGTCAGTGGCAACCTGCTGAGTGGAATCTCTGCAAAACCTCCCCCTTCTCTGTCTGTGTTGGCTCCTCTGCTGCTTGTCAGCCTGGAGGGACCAAGGAGACCCTCAGCCTCTGTGCCCAGAGCTGGTTCACTTGTGCGAATCTCTACTGACTCCTGCTCTCTTGGGAGCAGGTTCCATGGATTTACACTTATACTTTGTCTGCACTTTAAATAAGCCTTTAAAAGGCTGGGTGCGGTGGCTCATGCCTGTAATCCTCTCATTCTGGGAGGCCGAAGTGGGTGCATTGCGTGAGTAAACAAATTTGAGACCAATCTGAGCCAGAGCATGACCTCATCTCTAAAAATAGCCAGGCCTTGTGGCGGTTGCCTATAGTCCCAGCTACTTGGGAGGCTGAGGCAAGAGGATTACTTGAGTCCAGGAGTTTGAGGTTGCTGTGAGCTACGATGAGGCCATGGCACTCTATCGAGGGTGACAAAGTGAGACTCTGTTTAAAAAAAAAAAAAAAAAAAAGCTTTAAAAATAATCTATACTTAAGTTTAGACTAAAGTCATTATTAAGTCATTTAAAGGGTAGAAACCTTCCTGAAGAGAATGGAGGAGTTCAGAGTTCTGACGGCGAGCTGGCCTCACCATGCAGACCCTTCACCCAGTATAGCTGACACATCTTTGGGCAGGACCCTCCACAGTTTGGCCATCACCCTGGCCACAGTCTAGTGACCGTGAGGTCCAGCATCCATATCAGGGCTTCACTTCAGGACAAGAAGTGAGTGTATGAATCATCTCCAGCTCCTGTCCCCTGCCTTTTTATGTCCTGCTTAATAATCTGGGATGGTTAGAAAGGAACAACTCAGAAGCCTGTGGCTATGCTCCTTCATGGTCTCAGTCAGCACCATGCTAGCCCACAGATCTCCAGAAACAACAGCAAGTAAATAGCAAACAACACTACAGCCCTCCGCATGCAAAGTAAGGGAATGTCTGACCTTCTTTCTAGGTATTTAAAGTGTTCTGATCCTGGGGTAGTCTCCAAATCCTTCACAATGGAAGAAACCTTCATTCCTTTCAGCCTCTACAGGCCATGTGTCCAGAATGGTTTATTATTTTTCAGATTCTTTAATAGACTTAACTTGTTTATAAAGGGAAAAAAAGTTTGCTTAAAGAATCTGACCACTGAGACCGAGTCTAGGGCCACATTTCCTAGTATTCTAGACTTTCACGAATATGATCTTGAGATGATTATGAGGGAAAAGAAGAGGCTTAAAAGTAAGGGGAAACTTGGTAAAGCTACTCTGGATAGCTGCCATAAGCTGTGGTACTGTACTCCAGCCTGGGCACCAGAGCAAGACCCTATCTCAGAAACAGTGACAGGAGGAAGATTCTCACTCCCTCCCCCAGGGTCTCTGTGCCTCCTTGCCCTGCCCCCCTGCTGGTGCTACAGGTCCCGAGACACTTTCCTTTCCCTCACTTTTCCATGGAGCTTTCTTCATCCCTATACAGAACTCCTGCTGGTCCCCCTGAGCCCTGTCCAGCTCCTCAGAAGCTTTGCTTCCCTGGAGCTGTCACTAGCACCCAAGGTACTCAAGGTGCCCAGAGAGAGGAGAGAGGCGCAGAGCCAGGCAGGAGCCGGCTGGGGTCTGCAGGAGCAGGGGCAGCCCTGAGAGACCCCACAGGCTGTGGTGGCACACCAATTTATAGGGCTTGCACAGAAAAAAGGGAGGGGACTGGCTTGATGCCCACTGTCTGGTGTCCTGAACTGACCCCTGACCTACAGAGGGCAGTTCCTAAAACCAACTACCTCATTCTCGTCCTGAGAAAATAGCACATAAGCCCAAATCAAGACTGAGAAACTGTCACAGAGAGCCTAAGAAAGTGTGAAACATAATGTACTCAGGGCGCCTAGAGGTGTCATGGGACACGGGACTCATCTGTGGAAACTGCTGAGGTCTGAAAAGTCTGGAGCTTCCGAGTGATGTTTGGCTGGTGTGAAGCCTCAGTTCCTCTGCCCGTGCCAGTTGTAACACTCAGTTCTGATACACGTGCCAGGGCAATGCTTAGTTTTGATATGTATTCTATGATTATAGAATATTTGGCATTAGGGGAAGTTGTGTGAAATGTGTACACTAATTCTCTGTTACATTTCTGCAAGTCTTCTGAAATTATCCCAAACATATCGTTAGCATTTGTGTTTTAGCCCAGAGTGTTTGTGTCCCACTCTGCTTACACGAGGCCTCAGTTTTCTTGTCATTTGAGATGGGATAAAATGACAGCATTTACCTCTGATGACACTCAGCATCAGAACTGTTACAACTTACACAGGCAGTGGAACTGAGGCTTCACACCGGCCAAACATCACTCTGAAGCTCCAGACTTCTTCAGACCTCAGCAGTTTCCACAGATGAGTACCATGTCTCATGACACCTCCAGGTGCCCTGAGTACATTATGTAAATGCTGTCATTATACCACCACAAATGACAAGAAACATTGAGAAGACTGGGTCAGATTGCTGGGGCAACTCAAGGCACAGGGCCCAATGCATGACATCAGTGTCATGACTGCTGACATCACTGTGGTGACAGTGGCATGCTATGAACCCAGGCTCTGGGAAAGTCCTGATTCCACTCCCACTTTCCAAAGGAAAGGTGATGAAGGTGGATGTCTTAGTTATCTGTTGATGCATAGCAAAGTGCCCCCAGATCTGGTGGTTTAAAATAGCAAACAGCTGTTCTCAAACACAGTCTCCACCAATTGTGGCTTTGAAGTAAGGCCTCAGCTCAGGCCTCCTGAGAGGTTGTTGTCTGCTGTCAACGGGGGGAAAAGTCATTAGAGGCTTGACCTTGTCCTTGGAAGGTCTGCTTCTAACACACTGGATCCCTTGCCTGGCCAGCTGTCCTTGACTGTCGAGGGTGGGGGATCTTCTCCACCATGAGGACTTGACAGGGCTGCTTGAGTGTCTGTCCTCACAACCTGGCAGCTGGACCCCAGAGAGTAAGTGTTGAAGATGTGACATGCTTTTTGATTACCTGTTTTAGAAGAGATAACATCTCCACTTGTTCACATTCGTTCTATTGATATTTGTAGGATGTGAGTTTCAAAGTACTGCCACACTCAAGCGGAAAGGAAGTCACCTTTTGACGGGAGGAGCATTAAAGACTCTGTGGACATATTTTAAAGTCACTGTGGTGGGTGTGACTACACCTAATCCATGAAGACTTGGCCCCAAAAGCCACCTAATAAATGTTATTTGGTGATGTTGGCAACACAATGTAACATGGCCACATACCAGCTGTGGAAAGTTGGACTAATTTCTGAGTGTTCCCACTTCTATTCCCACCTTGTACCTGGGTTAGGTGACAACACAGGTAGGAGGGGGCTGTGCACCCAGCTCTTCCCCTGAGCCAGCTTTACTCCTCAAGGGTGTGGCCTAGGCCTCGACTCCACCTTGTCTGAGCTCTGTTCATTTTGAAAGGCCACAGCTCTCCACCCACTCAGCCCAGCTTCAGCCTTCAGGACAGAAGAGAGAAGCAGTAGGAGATCAGCCTGAGGAGCCATTCTTCTCCACACAGACAAATGGTTCTGCGAAAGTTCTGCTTCTCAGTTATGAGCATGTGGCAGGTTTGGCATCACTGCAGTGTGGCTCTGCCTGGCATCCGTCTGTACTTTGTCTCTCCCTCTTCCTTTTGTGCTGGGTTGCAGGTTGGGATCTTCTGGGTAGCACACCCTCCATGGAGTGTCAGTGTCTGAAGGGAGGAGGGCCGGGCAGCTTGGGTGTCACCTGCTGAGCCTGAAGGAGAACTTGAGTGAAAATAATCCTGCTTCCTTTGTTCTTCTCAGTTTGCTTTTTGTTTGCTTGACAGATGTTCAGCCTGGTCCATTGGGGCTGACTGCTTCTCACAGGCTCCAGGGTGATGCTACTCAGCTTACTGATTTCTGCACATCCCTGTTGTTGTTGTCACTTATGATGCCTGAGACCCCTCCCCCCACTGCCCTTGGCATTCCTTGGGAACCCCTCACTCTCTCCTGGTGCACCCCAAGCACAGGGGCTGAGGCCGGGAAGCTTGGTAAACATAACTGCAGATAGTTTGGTGCAACACTTACCTTTCATCATAGATGAAAGAATAGAATACCTTTCGTCATGATGTTAGCAAGTGTAGAATTACCAGTGGGACCACGTGTCCTATTTCTGAAGAAGACATTGTCACACTTCTAAGAGGGGCACTTTCTTTCTCTGTGTCCTTGTTATTCTTTCTGGTGTGCTCAGACATTCACATTAATAAAATTTGGACATGAACTCTTGCCCTGTCCCTCTTAAGGATGTTCCTTGGTTCTCGTTCCTAGTGTCAAGAATGAACACTGGGCGGCGCCTGTAGCTCAGTGAGTAGGGTGCCGGCCACATACACCGAGGCTGACAGTTTGAACCTGTCCAGGCCTGCTAAACAACAATGATAACTGCAACCAAAAAATAGCTGGGCGTTGTGGCAGGGACCTGTAGTCTCAGCTACTTGGGAGGCTGAGACAAGAGAATCACTTAAGCCCAAGAGTTTGAAGTTGCTGTGAGCTGTGACACCACAGCACTCCACTGAGGGTGACATAGTGAGACTCTGTCAATAATAATAATAATAAACACTGGTGTCTGGTAATCACCAGCAACACGCATTTATTACAGAGCAGAAGCCCCGGGGACTGGGAAATACTTCTCAAGAGCGAGACGGGTCTCTCGCTGTGAATGGGGAACTACCCTGACTTCGAGCACCCCCTGTCCCAGCGCACCCCCACCGCCCCCGGTCCCAGTGCCCTACCCCCCTTTCCCAGAGACCCTCGGGCCCCATGCGCCCCCGGTCCCAGTGCCCCCCATCCCAGCAGCGCCCCCACCCTGGCCCCAACGCACCTCAGGTCCCAGCGCCCCATGGGTCTCAAGTCTCCCAGTCCCAGCACCCCGTGGGTCCCACCCTCCCCCTGGTCCCAGCGTCCTGAGTTCGAGCGCCTGGTCTTTACCAGCTGAATGGGCCACAGGGTTTGTCCCGCCTTCCCCCCAGGATTGGATGTTGCCTGCCCCTTTTGGGGAACTGACGGGTTGGGGTTATATAGAGTAAATCTATTTAATATGCGACCATCCTCACTCCTGAAGAACCCATTGGGGTCGAAATTTACAAGTTCAATTATATGATAATGAGCCCAATGTGCCAGGTTAGGGTATGGTCACTAGGGGCACATGGCTGTTCTGACTGAGGAACAGTCCCCAGACAGTAACTGGGTTCCTACATCCCGTCCCTAGCCACGCCTCTAACCCCGCCCCTCAGCCTCCCAGCCTATCAAGGAGGGAAACTGCGGCTGCCCCGAAGGGCGGGGCCAGACAGGTCCCCTCGGGTCACCTCCACCTGCTCGCTGGACGGCAAACCACCAAGGCGCCTGTACAGGCAAGGGCTGCTCTGCGGAGCCTGTGTGCCGTGTGAGGGTCCCAACTCTGAAGCTAAGTGGAATATAAAATCTGGAAGGAGTCTGAGCTCTGGCCTTCTTCCATCTATTCAACAGAACCACCACAGTCTATCAAGTTTGAACTTCTAAGCTAACAGAATTAGCAATTCAAAGCATCATGTTATATTGTTTGAAATTTAAAATCACCACCAAAGTATTTCCTAAAATAGGAATAGGAAAATTGAAAGTTTTTCAATTTTTGGTGTATTAACATATCAATACTGATATCTGTCCTAATATGTACACAAAGAGATGTTATCTATGTGTTACTTTTCAAAGTTGAATTAAAGGTAGTGTTACTGGTCAAGTGTGCCTAGACATGCTATGTGTATCTGTTTTACCTGTAATATGTACACTTTTTTGGAAATGGTCAATTTTACTTCCAACAAGAGCTCTTAAAATGTGTATTTTTTGTACCCCCTGTAAATAGCAAAGACCCAGAAATACAAGTTTAATCTAGAAAGTTTAGAAAACACAACTGAGTAAAAAGAAAAAGAAATGCAGTATGCTAACCAGAGATAAGCCCTATTAACCTCTTATACGTACTGCGTCCTTCTCAGCCTTTTCTGAATGTACCCCTTACCCCCGTCCCCCACTGCAACCATCCTGCCTTGAGCCACCATCACCTCTTATATGATTTATCTGGAAACTGCCTTTCCACTTGTGTGAAAACAAAACCTAGTCAAAGGTATTTCTTTTCCTTTTTTTTATGTGTGTAACCATATATTTTATGTATATTATATGTAGCATATATATTACTATATAGATATATCTGTGTCTGTATTTATGTGGAATAGTTATATATATATATATGTATATATATATATATAGTAATGGCAAGTATTTTTTTTTGGAGGCAAGTGTCTAGGCTGGAGTGCAATGGCTTCATCATAGCTCACAGCAACCTTAAACACGTGGGATCATCCCCTGACCTCAGCCTCCCAAGTAGCTGGGGCTATAGGTGCACAACACTGTGTCTGGTTAATTTTTAATTTTTTGTAGAGATTAGGGTCTCATTATGTTGCTTAGGCTGGTCTCAAACTCTTAGCCTCAAGCAATCCTCCTGTTTTAGCCTCCCAAAGTGCTAGGACTATAGACACGAGTCACCACACTCAACCAAGTATAATTATTATTATCATTATTACATGGAAAACCTATAACTTGTGCCAAAGCTATTTCTTATAGGGATAAAAGCAAACACATGTTTGGAGAGGTTGACAAGTGGACTGGTGTCGCAACCCCTATGGCCCTGGTTTTGAACGAGGCGTGACTCGGATTAAAAGTACAAGCTTGCAGGAAGCGAGCTAACCTTGATTGCAGGGTAGCCCCGAGCAACCTCTGCAGTAGCCTTTTATTGAGACTGTACATGACAGGTGAGGGGAGTATTAGACAATGACTACGTGCCTAAGGATTGCCATGGGCTTGGGCTCTTTCTCCACAACGTGCACCTTCGGACATATTGCCCCAGGGTCCGCCCCCCAGCTGCAAATCATCTTGCTCAGAGGTCTCTTGGCATCCTCTACAGATTGGTAAGTAACAATAGTGGGTGTAGATGATTCTTTCAGGATTCTTTTTCTTCTAGAATTCTGACTGCATACTTAAAATGTACTTAGAAAACCAAAACGGAATCAAACTCTACATATGATTTGAGACTCCTTTGATCTCAACAGGAAACCTAATTCCACCCGACCTAAGCTTAGGGAACTGAGACTCCAGAGGTGGGGTCACCTCCAGCAGGCTGGCCCCAGTAGTTTGAATGAGTTTAGTTTCTCCTTCTTTTCATCCACCCTCTGAACTGTTGGATCCACTGTCCCCACCTTCCACCATGCACAGTCGCCACGATGACACATCTACTACTCAGGGTAACAGTAGGCTCCTTCAGAAGAAAAAGAAAATTTCTCAGGAAATTCTTAAAATCTTATTTTTTGTAATTGATGCTGTGGCCAAGGGACATGCTGAGTGGTTCGTATGAGGGGCTCTGGAAGGTGGAGCCAATTGACAAAATCATGTGGTTGAAGATGGGGAAGAGAGGGTGCTCCAAAACAAACTCAGGTGCTATTTCCAGAAAAAAAAAAGGAATGAATTCTGGTCTTCACACTTTTGCTCTGAGTTTTTGTTTTTTTTTTAACATTAATGCTACACTGTGAACATCTTCCTGTGAATAAGTAACACTTGCAGAGTGTTTATTCTTTTTTTAGAATAAACAGTCTCACTTTGTCGCCCTCAGTAGGGTGCCATGGCATCATAGCTCACAGCAACTTTAAATTCTTGGGCTCAAACCATTCTCTTGCCTCAGCTTCCCGAGTAGCTGCCACTACAGGTGCCCACCACAACACCTGGCTATTTTTAGAGATGGGTTCTTGCTCTTGTTCAGGCTGGTCTCAAACCTGTGGGCTCAGGCAATCCACCTGCGTTGGCTCCTAGAATGCTAGGATTACAGGCATGAGCCACCGCGTCTAGCCCAGAGTGCTTATTCTTAAGCACTGCGTGGAAGTGGAATCTTAACCTGCTCAGCAAAGCTTATTCAATGTACTCCAGGTTACGTAAGTTGCTTACACTTCATTGATAAAGTATTGATTTCACTTGAATTCTCTTTGTGCATATGTTTTTGCTCAGCTGTTTTGTAATTTCACTCATTCATTTTGTAAATTTTTATTCAGTATCTGCCATGTGTCAGTTACTCTGCTAGGCCCTGGGAATTATTTAGTGAATAAAGCAAACAACATGTGCTCCTTACCTGAGCTCACATTTTAATCAGCATCATGCAGGTGCATGGTACGTGCTTGGGCAGTTAAGTGCTAAGGGTGACATGAAAGCAGAGAAGGGGCACGGTGAGCACTAGGGAAGAGGAATTGTTAATCTTTTCTTCTTCTTCCCAAATTATTTTGCACATTTCTCTGAAAAATAACTGCCCCCCATTGGAGAACACTGATCTTACCCTAAATAAGCACCATGAAGGCAAGTAGTAGGTGAATGTCACTGCCCGGTGGTCGCTGATATCCAATAAATGCACAGCAAAGCCATGAAACCACAGTCAGGTCTGGGCTAGGGAGGCAGGGGCTATCCCAGAGAGGGTACCAACACCCTTATTTCACTGTTTCAATAGACTGGAGGATCATACTAATTGACTTTTAGCTTTCTGATTGAGGTTGTGATGTAAAATATTTATTAAGTAGGTTGTTACTCAGCCTTCCTAATGCTGAGTATTAGGAAGTACTGAGTATTAAGTAATGTTGTTACTCAGCCTTCCTAATGCCCTTTAATACAATTACTGTGGGTTATGACCCACAGGTTGAGAACTGCTGACCTAAGACTTTTGTGTGGTTCCTTTAGGTGAGATGAAATTTGTGTCAGTGGGGGGTCCAGGCAGTAAAATAAAAACTTTATGAGGCCAGGCGCAGGGGTTTGTGTCTGTAATCCCAACACTTTAGGAGGTGGAGGCAGGAGGATCACTTGAGGCCAGGAGTTTGAGACCATCCTGAGCAACATAGCAAGAATCCGTCTCTATAAAAACAATAGATGATTAGCCGGGTGTGCGGTGGCACATGCCTGTGATTCCAGTTTCTCAGGAGGCTGAGGTAGGAGGCGCACCTGCCCAGGAGTTGAAGGCTGCAGTGAGCTATGATTGCACTACTACACTCCAGCCTGGATGACAGAGTGAAGACTTGTCTCTTAAAAGAAACAAAAACGGGGGTGGTGCCTGTGGCTCAGTGAGTAGGGTGCTGGTCCCATATACCAAGGGTGGTGAGTTCAAACCCAGCCCTGGCCAAACCGCAAACAAACAAAATGAATAAATAAATAAAAATAAATAAACTTCACTTAAAAAAAAAAAAAAAGAAAAAAAGAAACAAAAACGGGTGGTGCCTGTGGCTCAAAAGAGTAGGGTGCCGGCGCCATATGCTGGAGGTGGTGGGTTCAAACCAAGCCCATGCCAAAAACTAAAAAAAAAAAAAAAGAAAGAAAGAAAGAAACAGACAAACAAACAAACAAAAACCACCAAAAGCAAAACAAAGCAAAAGGAATCACGCCTATAATCCTAGCACTCTGCAAGGCTGAGGTGGGTGGATTGCCTGAGCCAGAGAGAGACCTCAGCTCTAAAAATATCCGGGCATTGTGGCAGGAGCCTGTGGTCCCAGTTACTTGGAAGGATGAGGCAAGAGAATCACTTGAGCCCAAGAGTTGGAGGTTGCTGTGATGCCACGGCACTCTACCACGGGCAACAAAGTGACACTCTGTCTCAAAAAAAAAATTGCAAAAACTGCATGAGTAATTCAAGAGGAGGCAATCTAATTAAATGAATTGGTTACATAGGATTGGAAGGCAGAAAGGACAAAAAGCAAGTGAAAACAACCCAGAGATCAAGAACTAAAAACTGCAGCTGCTGTTCCACAGCTGGGGAATGGGGGCAACTGGCAGTAACAAGGCCAGTGGAACCTAAGGCTGCAGAAAGCAGGGGGCCTTCCAGCTGCTCCTGCTTGTGAAAGGGGGTCAAAGCTGGGGCTGGAGTGGGAAGCAGGGATGAGGCCCCTCCTCCTGCCTTCAGACTCCTTCTAGGCCTCCTACTGGCAAAACCGAATAAGCCAGCTGTCCAGGGAGTCTGGAAAATGCTATGCACAGAGTGCTGTGGTTTGAATATTTGTCCTCTCTAAGATTCAAGCTAAAATATAATTGCCACTGCAACAGTAGGACCAGCTGGAAGCTTTGAGAGATGATTAAGCCATGAGGGCTTTGACCTCATGTGTGGAACTAATGCCATTATGAGGGGGTGAGTTCAGCACTCTGTTGTGCTCTGTCTTTGTCTCTCTGCCTCTCTCTCTGTCTCTGTCTCCCTGCCTCCGTCTCTGGCTTCTCTCTCTGTGTCTCTGTGTGTCTCTGTCTGTGTGTATCTCTATTTTTGTCTCCTTCCATTTCTCTGTCTCTGTCTTTCCCTGTGTGTCTCTCTGCTTTTCTCCATATTGCTCTCTGTCTCTCTGTCTTTCTTTGCCTCCTGTGAGATGACAGTATGAAGGTCCTCACCAGACACCAGCACCTCGATCTTGGAATTCTCAGCCTCTAGAACTGTGAGAAAATGTATATTCATTATAAATTGCCTAAGCTCAGATGCTCTGCTATACCAGCACAAAATGGACTGAGACACATAGTTTCAGATCCAGGGTGTAGAACCGAGTACAGGGAATGTTCTGAGACAAAGGCAACAGTTGGCATAATCTCCCTCACTCACTTCCAGTCATGCCCTTTACCTGTATTTGAACTTCCACAGTAACAGCCTCATACGTCTTCCTAATAAAATGTTGCAAGAATTGTGCCAATGGCACAGCTCTCATCCACAAAGGTAATAATAAAGTTCCATCTCTGTGTGATGTAGAGTACCACATGAGTCTGAGCAAAATTACACCCAAATGTTCTAATCTAAAAACTAAATTGTGGCAAGATGGCGGCTGAATAATAGCTTCTTTGCAACTGGACATAATGAGATTGGGGAGAGAAGACTCCAAGCACCTCTGATTTGTGGACTCTGCCTAGAAACATTTCTTTGGGGACACAGGGAGGCAGTGGGAGACTTTGGACCCCAGGAGGACAAAATCAGTAGAGAAGTGGCAAGTGTTTAGGTTCGGTCTGAGGCTGTGGTGGCTGCTGCAGCTGTAGCTACAGCAACAGCGAGGTTGCAGACAGGGAAGTTCTTCCCTGTGGGTTGTTTTCTTTTTTTAGAGTTGGGCACTTGGTTGAGCTACCTTGGGAGACCTTAGGTGAGTGTGCAAGTGACTTTGAATGGTGTCCAGGGCCTGGGACTGAGCTGATGGACTGGAAAATAGCTTTCATTGTTCAGCTGTGGGAGAGCAGCCCTGCAGGCTCTGCCCTCAGGATCTCAGTGAGAGGTGTGTTCTGGGAAACCTCAGGGGAGTGACGAAGCGACTTTGAACAGTGCCCAGAGTCCAGGACTGAGACACCAGGGAAGAGCGGAATTTCATTGTTTGGCAGTAGGAGAGCTGCCTTGCAGCCTCAGCCCTCAGGGATATAGAGTAAAGCTGGTTTGGGGTTCCTGGTAAGTGAGCA
The DNA here is from genome assembly GCA_963573935.1 of Arctocebus calabarensis. Classification (NCBI taxonomy): domain Eukaryota; kingdom Metazoa; phylum Chordata; class Mammalia; order Primates; family Lorisidae; genus Arctocebus; species Arctocebus calabarensis. Next base: position 2,095 of record CAUYON010184275.1, on the reverse strand, counting down.
GCCACTTCAGGAGAAATCCCAGTAACACATGCTTTCCTGACAAAGCCATTGCTTAGCCAAGGGTCACGGTTTAAAGTGTCTTTTAAGGGGGCTGGGGAGAGAGTCAGGCTCTCAAACCTGCACAGTTAGAGGGCAAAGTAGCCAGCAGAGGCCTCCAGGCTCCATTTTATATAGCTATATCAGCACTGTGATTAGCATCTCATACCCTTGAATGAGAGATGATAAAGATGTGAGGGCTCTAACCTCATGTGTGGAACTAATGCTATTATGGGAAGGGTGAGTTCAGATCACCTGTTGCCCAGTATTCAGCAAGATATATACATTGCTTTGTTTCTGTTTTTGTTTTCCTTTCTTTTTTATTTCAATTCTTTCCCCCTAGATTTTTCTTTTTCTTTTTTTCTTCATTTTTCTAATGTAAATATAATTTTTCATTGCTGTCTTCTTTAATAACAAGAGCTTTACTTTTCCTAGTTTTTCTGCCCCTGTTATTTGTCTTTTACCGCAATTTTATCCTTTAAGGTTCTTTGTTTGCTTTGGTTTGACTTATAGTATTTTTGTTTCTTCTTTCTATTTGGTGGATGTGGGGTACTGTGGCTTCTCAGCCTGGCAATGAACTGCACACCTCAAGGGAACCATTCAACTGAGCACTGCCAGCAGTTGGAGGTTTTTAAGGTGTGAGTCAAAGTACCCTTCTGTATACCTCTGTTATTCTTGTTTCCCTCTCTCTGTGCCTCTCTTCTTTTTGTCAATCTTCCCTTTTACTCACCCCCTTTCCTTTCTCTTTTTTCATTTTTAATCTTTTTTCCCTTCTTTTTTTTTTTTTTGAGACAGAGCCTCAAGCTGTCGCCCTGGGTAGAGTGTCGTGGCATTACAGCTCACAGCAACCTCCAATCCTGGGCTCAAGCGAGTCTCCTGCCTCTGCCTCCCAAGTAGCTGGGACTACAGGCACCCGCCACAACGCCCGGCTATTTTTGTTTGGGTTGCAGCCGTCATTGTTGGTTGGCGGGCCCAGGCTGGATTCGAACCTGCCAGCTCAGGTTTACATGGCTGGCGCCTTAGCCCACTGAGCCACAGGTGCCAAGCCTTTTTTCCCTTCTGGCTCTTCAGTCTTCTCAGCCTTTTAGCCCTGTACCAAAAAGACACATCAAAGCCTTAGGTCAGAGGCACAGTAACTTAAAGAGCAAGAATAAGTGAAAGAAAAAATAGGGCAAGGAAAAAGACAAAAGAAACCACTCATGAGGAAGATACAGCAGAAAAATCCTGGCAACATGAAAAGCCAGACCAGAGCAACCCCTGCCCAAGGGACCATGCGGCAGCTGCTGTGGAGGATTCCACCTAAAAAGAAATGCTAGAAAAGACAGGACAACTTAAAATATGGATGATATAAACAATGAAGGAAATTGATGAGAAAGTGGAAAATAACCAAAAGGAAATCTAAAAGCTGAATCAAATAAGAGATGAATGGTATGGAGATAATAGAAAGGATATAGCAGAGCTAAAAGAATTGAAGCAGTCAATTAGGGAACTTAAAGATGCAGTAGAAAGTATCAGTAACAGATTAGACCATGCAAAAGAATGAATCTCAAAGGTAGAGGACAAAGCTCTTGAGCTAGCTCAGGTAGTGAAAGAGTCAGAGAAAAAGAGAGAGAAAGCAGAATGTTCATTGACAGAATTATGGGACTTCATGAAGCATTAAACATACCAGTTATAGGTATTCCAGAAGGGGGAAAAGGATGCCCCAGAGGAATGGAAGCCATATTGGAGAAAATTATAAATGAAAAGTTCCCAAATATCACCAAAGATTCTGACATACTCCTTTCAGAGGGATATCGAACCCCAGGTCATCTCAACTCAAATCAAGATTCTCTAAGACACATTGTGATAAACCTGTCCAGAGTCAAGACAAAAGAAAAGATTCTGCAGACAGCAAGGAGTAAGCGCCAATTGACCTACTTGGACGAATCCATCAGGGTGACTGCAGACTTCTCATATGAAATTTTGCAAGCCAGAAAACAATGGGCATCTATCTTTAATCTACTTAAACAAAACAATTTCCAGCCCAGAATTCTATATCCTGCTAAGCTAAGCTTTAAAA
>CAUYON010184272.1:0-18104 GCA_963573935.1 Arctocebus calabarensis | reverse complement strand
CAGAGCCTCAAGCTGTCACCCTGGATAGAGTGCTGTGGCATCACAGCTCACAGCAACCTCCAATTCCTGGCCTCAAGCGAGTCTCTTGCCTCTGCCTCCCAAGTAGCTGGGACTACAGGCACCCGCCACGATGCCCGGCCGTTTTTTTTGGTTGCAGCCGTCATTGTTGTTTGGCGGGCCCGGGCTGGATTCGAACCCGCCAGCTCAGGTATACGTGGCTGGTGCCCATTGAGCCACAGGCGCCGAGCCTTAACACCTCATTCTTAGTAGGTACATTAACCTTTCAGAATGAAGGACTAAAGCAACATTGTTAATGAATGTGCTGGTAAATCTGTTTTGCCTTCAGTATGTTCTACAATACCACCTCATAGTAGTGTTCAGAAAGGATTGGGTTCAGGAGTCAGAAGATGAGGTTCTCTTTTGACATGGACTCCTCATGTGACCTTTGGCAGAATCATTTGACTTTTGGGATGGTTTTTTCACTATATAGAGCAGGGGTGTCCAACCTGTGGGACCACAGGCTGTATGTTCATTTGTGTGGACTTTTTGCTTATTTGTGGTATCAGATACTACATATCATGAAAAGTATACAGGGACTTTGTTTTGCTAATCAGCTTATTAGTGTTTGTTTATTCACTGTGTGCCCCAAGACAATTCTTATTCTTCAGATGTGTGGCGGAGAAAAATAAGATTGGACAGGTCAGGTGTGGGGGCTCATGCTTGTAATCCTAGCATTCTGGGAGGCTGAGGTGAGAGGATCACTTTGGGCCAGGAGTTCAAGACAAGCCTGAGTAAGAGTGAGATCCTGTTTTGTGGCAGGCACCTGTAGTCCCAGCTAATGGCGAGGCTGAGCAGAGAGGATCGCTTGAACCTAGGAATTTGAGTTTGAAGTGAGCTATGCTGACACCATGCACCTCTCTAGCCTGGACAACAGAGCTAGACTTTGTCTCAAAAAAAAAAAAAGAAAGAAAGAAAAAGAAAAGAAAAAAAAGAAAAGTTGGACACCCCTGTTGTAGAGGTTGGAGTGGAAGGCGCCTGGGAACCTGAGTCTAGGATGTTGGGAGTGTTGAGCCCATTTTACTTTCGGTCAGAGCAGTTTTTCTATTGGGCTTCCATTTAAGGTTTTATTTGGGGAGTGGGTAAGGATCTGCAGCTTTAAAATTTTTTCACATAGAGAAAATAGTGAGTTTCTAAAGACTTCCAGCTCTAAAAACCCATAATTATAATGAGCCCCTTTCCCATCTGCAAGCGTGTCCTGAGTCCTTCCATACATCCAATACTATATTTATGTTTTTAATTGGAGTCTGAAGGTAGAAAGGGAAATGAGGAACTATGGATTAAGGTGGCCCAGGACCTGAAGTCAGAAGTTCAGGACCTTGGTCCAGGCTCTGTGAGCTTGACTTTAGTTTCCTCATATGAAAAAGGCCACTAATACCTCTCTTTCCAGGTTTTATAGAGATAAAATGATATGACATATGCATAAGTATATTATAAAGTAGAAGACAGTCTGTGCATTAACAACTTTTACTTAAAATTCTGGGTCATTCTAATGACTTAGATGTAATTCTACTTTATTCTAAGGTCATGGAGGAGAGATGACAAACATGGAAAAATCGGGCTGTTAAAGAAAATCATTGCCAGTATTAAGGCTGCTGGGGTGGGAACTCTCCAGGTAGAGATATGATTGAGGCTGGACTCAGTCTTTTAAAAAAATGTTGAGCAGGGGTCCTCAAACTTTTTAAACAGGGGCCAGTTCACTGTCCCTCAGACCATTTGAGGGCTGGACTATAGTTAAAAAAAAAAAAAAAAAAAGACTATGAACAAATTCCTATGCACACTGCACAAACCTTATTTTGAAGTAAAAAAACAAAATGGGGGCAGTGCCTGTGGCTTAAAGGAGTAGGGCGCTGGCCCCATATACCAGAGGTGGTGGGTTCAAACCCAGCCATGGGCAAAAACTGCAAAACAAACAAACAAACAAAAGGGAACAAATACAAATACAATACTTAAAATGAAAAAAAAAAAAGGTGCTCCCCATCTGCAAAAAAAAGACCTCCGAACTTCAGGAAAACAAGCCCCCCTTACCTGCACAAAAAGGTGCTACTAAGGCAATTAAAAAAAAAATAGACCGCCTAACTTCAAAAATTAAAAATCAGGTGGTGCCTATGGCTCAAAGGAGTAGGGTCCCAGCTCCATATACCAGAGGTGGAGGGTTCAAACCCAGCTCTGGACAAAAACTGCAAAAAAAAATCCTAACTTGTTCTTACCTAGGTCCTCAGGCAGCAACAGGCTCTGCACAGGCAAGCTTGTGACTCCTCTGATCAAGAGTCTCAGTCTCGCCTGAGACTGAGAGGAGTTGAGAGACAGAGAGAAGGCGGAGAGTCAGAGAGTGCAGTGCAAGTCAGCTGCTAAGCAGGAGGGCAAAAACACCCGGTGGGGAGAGACAGAAGGAGGGGAGTGCGAGAGTGCAGTGCACATTCCACATACACGCACTGTGGCCAGCGACGAGTTGGCTGCTAAGCAGGACAGGCACCAGTGTCAAAAACACATGTCGGGCTGGATAAATGTCCTTTTTGGGCCGCATGGGCTGTAGTTTGAGGACCTCTGATGTTGAGTGTCTACTAGGCACTGCATTAGGCACTGGAGACACAGCAGTGAACAGAACTCCAAGGCTTGCATCTTAAATCATGTGTTCTGGTCAGGTCGTCCGTCACAAGGACATGAGTCTGTTTTGTGCGAATGTCTTTTCCCTCTTTTGGGGGGTGGTTAGGAGAAGGACTCCTGTCAATTTTATATTCTGCTTGTCACAAAGTAGCCTTTCAATGGCCTCCCTTCCAGACCCCACTTGCTAGTAGATGAATCATTTCCTTGCATTAAGATTTTGGCCAGTGGTTTTGCCATAGAATATTCTTTCGGATCTGGCCTGTCTTTTATTTTCAGTCCAGAGACATGACTGTAGATACCAGAAGATTAGAGAGCATCATTTGTTTGGATAATTCTTGGTTATAGGTTGGTATCTCATCATTAGTAGTAGCTGCTACATGGGTCATTACAAAAGTTTTGAGATACACAAAAATCAAAAAATATTAAATCCACATGGATGGCAATAAATGAAGCCCTCTCAGCAACACTAGTCAGCCAAGCAAGCTGAAACTTGCATGGATCAATCAAAAAGGATGCTGTCAACTTTGTTTCTTGGAAGGGAAATAATGGACTTTAACATAGTCTGTCTCAAAACTTTGGTAGTGACCATATTTCAGCAAAGGTTCAGGCCCCAGAAAGGAAGACAGACAGGATATATAACAAATGTATCTTGGCTTATGTATCTAGCATGAGAAAAAATTACCTTTAAAATTTTCAAGGAATGTCAATACTTGTGGTCTATGTACCCAATTTTTTTCATATTATTATGCTGTAACATGACTTCAATGTAATATCACTTCGTACCAATTCTCAAGAACTGAGTTCAGAATTCAAAATAACCTTTTAAAATTTACAATTCTGGAGCAGCACCTGTGGCTCAGTGAGTAGGGCGCCAGCCCCATATACCAAGGGTGGTGGGTTGGGACCCGGCCCTGGCCAAACTGCAACAAAAAAATAGCCGGGTGTTGTGGCGGGCTCCTGTAGTCCCAGCTACTCTGAAGGCAGAGGCAAGAGAACTGCGTAAGCCCAAGAGCTGGAGGTTGCTGTGAGCTGTGACGCCACAGCATTCTACTGAGGGCAATAAAGTGAGCCTCTGTCTAAAAAAAAAAAAGAAAAAAAACGAACAATTCTGTTATATGATATTATCTTGGGGTGGTGGGATTACTGGGTAATTTTTATTTTATTTTTTATATCTTTCCCCAGTTGCAGCAAACTGACAGTAATGACCGCATTATATATGTTATCAGAGGAAATAATTTATTTAAAATCTTTTCTTTTTTTTGAGACATAAACTCACTTTGTCACCCTTGGTAGAGAGTAGAGGGCCATGGCTTCATACTTCACAGCAACCTCAAACTCTTGAGCTTTACCCTCTTCCTTCAACCTCTCAAGTAGCTGATGCTACAGGCATCCACCATAATGTCTGGCTAGTTTTTCTATTTTTAGTAGAGACAGGGTGTTGCTCTTGGTCAGGCTGGTCTTGAACTCCTGAGCTTAGGCAATTCACCTGTCTTGGTTTCCCAGAGTGCTGGGGATACAGACATGAGCCACTGCGCCTGGCCTAAAATTTTTATTCTGAGTAGTACAGAATCAAATGGTATGAAATGACCTTTATTAGATTTTAGGAGAAAGGGTAATTTCACATTTCACATTTCTTCTCTCACATTCATGGGAGAAGAAAAGATACAATGACACAGTGTATCATTAAAGGTGCACTGGACTAGAAGTCAGAAGGCCTGGATTCTGGTTTCCATTTTGTCTGTTACTCACTGTCTGACCTATGCAAATTCTTACTCCTTGGGCCCAGTGTTTCTACTTACAAACTAAGTGACTTGCATGTGCTCTGGATTTTATAAAGACCCTTCTAGCTCTACAATCAGCAATAATTTTCTTCGAGTATGTGTTACCTCCAAATTGACCTGGTAGTCAAGAATGTTGATGTAAAACCTTCCAGATCATCTGAGAAAAATCTAACATGTGAGCTAAAAGAGTATCTTTTATAAACTCATATTTGTAAGATTAACTTTGAATATATATATATATATATCTTAAATTCTTAGATCAAAAGTAAAAAGCTGAAATATTTAGGTTTTCAAATCTGAGGCAGCTTGCCACTAATATGTGAGAAAGGTATTCCGGGAATGTTCTAGAATATATCTGTGCAGATTTGCAGTATGACCAGACACCAGCATGGTTTCATCTTCATCGCCACCGTTTAGCGTCTGGGTTTTAATTCTGTGCGTGACATTTCTCTGTTGGTATTAATTTAGGTCTCTCGGCTGCTGGGGGCGTTTCACAACCCAAAACAGGTGACCAGAGGTTTTGCTGGTGGTGTGAGTATAATTATGTCTTTTTTTTTTTTTTTTCCCTTTTAGAAGTTTCTCAAGAAACATGCTCTAATATATTTATTATATAGCAATTTATCTCCATTTATTTAAAACTAGGGGAAATTGGCCTTATAATGTGTATTGAAATTATTGGCTCACATTCACCCTTGTATTAGATCCGTCGCATGTAAAAGAATTATATTACAGTTGGCTATAGTGTCTTGTTACGTTAATATCTTAAGGCAGCTTTGTTAAAAATAGACAGAAATTACCCTTGAGGCTGTTATTTTATTTCACAATCTCATTTTGGTGAGATAGTTTTTTTTCAAAACAAGTACAAGTTGAGAGAAAATTGTTGAGAAGCTTCAAAACCTGCTTCGCATTTTTATTTTGTGAGCTTCCCTAAAAACAGTAGATTGAGGATGCTGGAGGTGGTGGGTTCAAACCCAGCACCAGCCAAAAACTGCAAAAAAAACCAACCAAAAACCTCCGCAGTAGATTCATTGCCAATTAGGAATGCTTCAAACATCTTTAAGCCCTGTAGGCTTATACCTTCTCTCATCTAGTCTTTATAGACCAGTGGTTCTCAGCCTTCCTAATGCCATGACCCTTTAATACAGTTCCTATGGGTCGTGACCCACAGGGAGAGAACCCCTGTTACAGACTATCACATCAGTGGGTCTTCTCTGGCTCATTAAATCTGCTGCTTTTAGAATCCCCAGCATTGGATTCCTGTGCTTGAAAGCTGATGCCACAATTTTAGAACATTCTAAGACTGTGGATCAATGACTTCCTATTTTTTTTTTAACCCCCCTTTTATGGAATCTGATTTGGATTTCATGTAATTCCTATACTCCTACATAACATCTTAGGCCTGAGGAATTTGTTAGCCCGTGGTACTTATTTTTCCCCCATTTACTTTCCGTACTATGGAAGCAAAGTAGATTTTCTGGTGGCTTAATGACATTTATTATTACATGTTGGGAGAACAGGAAGGCGTAAGCAAAGGGTTCTTTTGGTTCTGCTTATGCAAAAAATGTGCAATGAGGCTTACACTTCAAGGCAAAGGATGGCAAAGGTAGCATTTCAAACGCATTCCTAAAGCTCTGCTAGAATTTAATTTATAAAATTTTATTTTATTTTATCTATTTTTTATTTTTTAGAGACAGAGTCTCACTATGTCATCCACGGTAGAGTGCTGTTGGCATCACAGCTCACAGCAACCTCCAGCTCTTGGACTTAGATGATTCTCTTGCCTCAGCCTCTCAAGTAGCTGGGACTATAGGCGCCCGCCACAACACTGGGCTATTTTTATTGCAGCCATCATTGTTGTTTGGCCCAGGCTGGATTTGAACCCGCCAGCTCAGGTGTATGTGGCTGGCGCCTTAGCCCCTTGAGCCGTAGGCACTGAGCAAAATTTATAAAATTTTAAATTAACCTGATAGAAGAGATTATTTTTGAAGAAATAAGAAGAAATACTAATTTGTAAAATGATTTTTTCAGTTGTACAGAAAAATTCAGAAATAATTAGTTCAAGGGATATCATTGGAAGGGAGAAGACCAGGAAACTTGAATTAGAGTTTTGTTTAAAAATGTGGCTTCAGCGACTGATACTAAAAAAGAAAGGCCAGGAACCATTGTCTGGGCCAAACCCCTAGATGTGGGAAAGTCTGCAAAGAATAAAGGTATAGATTCCAAATGGAAAGAGATGGTCTGAATATTACTACCTCTTGTAAATCCTCTGATTTTTTCCCTTACACATTTTTATTTCTACGTTTGAAATGCTAGTTTCATTTTGCCTGAAGCCTTTGGAAGACATCATTGATGTTACATTATAAATGCACTTGTTGTCATTCTAAATGTAACTCAGGCTTTGCAGGTTTGATCACATAAGCTGTTCTTAAAAATCAAATTTGCTGGGCTTATTTAGATTACTCTTAACTTTAAGGAGTCAGTAAAATGAGAGCTCTCTCTTGATTTGAAGTTTGCTTTTCTCTGAGTACCAAAGTAGATCTCAGTGGTATCCTGGAAATGTATCTCAAAGCCTTTTTTTGTTTTGTTTTGTTTTTTGTTTTCTTTTCAGTTTCACTTCTGTTCCCAGGCTAGAGTGTTGTGGTGTCATAGCTCACAGCAACCTCAAACTCCTGGACTTAAGCAGTCCCCCTGCCTCAGCCTCCTGAGTAGCGGGGAATACAGGCACCTATCACAATGCACAGCTAGTTTTTTGTAGAGATAGGGTCTTGCTCTTGCTCAGGCTAGCCTTAAAATTCCTGAGTTCAAGCGATCTTCTGGCCTCAGCCTCCCAGAATGCTGGGATCATAGGCCTGAGGCACCATCCAACCTATCTGAAAGTGTTTTGTAAGACTGAAGAAGCTGCAAGAGAAAGGATCAAATGGAAAGGAAAGCACTTGTCTGTAAGAGAAACCTTCTAAATCTTAGTGAGAAAACAGGGAAACATTGTTAACATTTCTTTCCTATCTTTACCTTTAAAGCTACCTCTCTGTAGCTTCTCTAAAAAGGAATACCAGTTGGGAAGTCTAGTTGATAGTCTAATTTGTTTTTGTTTTATGTAAAGAGCATCACTTGAGTTCTTTTTAAACTTCTGAACTCAGGTAAAGAGTAGAATTGTGGAGTCTTTTATTGTGGATTCCTGCCTTCCCTTTGATGATCCTGGGGAGGTATGTCTGTTTTCTTAACAGCATTGAATCTTTTTTGACACACCACACATAAAATGGATTTCTCTGTCAATAATATTCTTTTTTTCTAAACCTTCAAAAATAAGTTCTTACTGTCTCCTTTGGTGATTTCTTATATTCAGGTTCAGACAGTAACTTTAATTCCAGGAGATGGTATTGGCCCAGAAATTTCAGCTGCAGTTATGAAGATTTTTGATGCTGCCAAAGTAAGTGGGCTTAAAAAAATATGTTTTAACAATAATTCCTTGAAAAGTTTGCTATGTTTAATAATCATTCATCAGAAAGTTCTCTTGGCCAGTTGGAGTCTGTGAGCTCTTAGGATGAATTATACACATTTCTGTGAAAGTTGGTAAGGTTTGTTGTTCATACCCACAGATTGTCACTTTAGCAGTGTGTGTCTCTGTGCCATCCACTATTGCTGTTGTTGTAATGTAAGCTATACATTGACACCAATCGCATATAAAGCAATCAAAGAAGTACTGCAGTATTTACACCCTCCCAATCACCTGTCTATTTCATTCTACCTCTTTGTGAAAAGGGGTAAGATGTTGTGTAAACATCTATGTAAGAGCTTTTGGGAGAATATTCAAAAAAAATTTTCTGATGTGTTCTCAAGAAGAAGGTATTATTACTTCTAACAGCCCATCCTTCAATATTTTTGTTTTTGGGATTTAGGGCCGTTGGCCTTTGCTCGACATGGTATTTTTTATTGTTATTTGCAGCTGGTAGATGAAATAACATGTAGGATTAAACCACTCATGGTTATGATATCAACAGCTGTAAACTGAAGGACAAAATTTATTTAAGCTATATGAACTTTTTTTCCTAGGAGTTTCTAATTAAAACTCCTACAGAAGAGGTGTTGTTTGTCAAGTGGCAAATTTTGCATGTGAACTGTAGTTGACTGATCACCGAGGCTCCTTGTGAAGAAGACCGTGTCTTACTCTGTGGTTCTGTCTCAGGACTTACGCAGCCAGCATGTAGGCTGGCACATATGTGTGGACGCATGAAGGGTAGGGTTAGAAAGAAAGGGAATACTGGCTTATACCTCAAACTGGTACCTTCAGAGGTTATGTAACATTTGGTTTTTAAAAATAGCTTTATTGACATACCATAAAATTCATTCACTTAAACTATATGTTTCAATTCAGTGGTTTTTAGTACAGTCACAGAGTTACATGGTCATCACTACAGTCTAATTTTAGAACATTTTTTATTTTATTTTATTTTTTCCTTTTTGAGATAGAGTTTTCCTTTGTCACCCTGGGTAGAGTGCTGTGGCGTCATAGCTCATAGCAACCTCAAACCCTTGGGCTTAAGTGATCCTCTTGTCTCAGCCTTCCAAGAAGCTGGGACTACAGGTGCCTGCCATGACACCTCGCTAGTTTTTCAATTTTCTTTTTTTTTGTAGAGACAGGGTCTGACTCTTGTTCAAGCTGCTCTTAAACTCTTGAGTTCAGTCTATCCACCCACCTTAGCCTCTCAGAGTACTAGGATTACAAGCATGAGCCACCATGCCCAGCCTAATTTTAGAACATTTTTACTGCCCAAAATGAAACTCTATACCCCATAGCAGTCACTCCCTATTCCTTCTTCCACCCCCACCCCCCAACTTCTCACCCTTTTCCCTGCCCAGTCCTAGACAACCAGCCACTCATCTGCTTTCTGTCTCTGTAGATTTGCCTGTCCTGGGCATTTCACATGAATTCATCTTATATGGGCTTTTATGATTGACTTACTGTTGTGACACAGAATCTCCCTCTCTCGCCCTGGGTAGAGTGCTATGGTGTCAGCCTAGCTCACAGCAACCTCAAACCCTTGGGCTCAAGTGATCCTCCCACCTCAGCTTTACAAGTAGCTGGGACTATAGGCTCCTGCCACCATGTCCAGCTAATTTTTCTGTTTTTAGTAGATCCAGCTAATTTTTCTATTTTTAGTAGAGATAGGCTACTGTTGCTCAGGCTGGTCTCAAGTGCCTGAGCTCAAGCAGTCTACCCGCCTCAGCCTCCCAGAGTGCTAGGATTGCAGGTGTGAGTGAGTCACTGCACTTGGCCTATGATTGGCTTCTTACACTTAGCATCTGTGTATCAGTACTGTATAATGTTTTCTATGAGCCATATTCTCTGTTCCTTATGATTTTCTTTCTTTTTTTTTTTTTTTTTTTTAATTGTTGGGGATTCATTGAGGGTATAAGAAACCAAGTTAACTGATTGCATTTGTTAGGTAAAGTCCCTCTTACAATCGTGTTTTGCCCCCAAAAGGTGTGGCACACACCAAGACCCCATCCCGCTCATGATTTTCTAATTGTAGTCTCCTTCAGAGTCCTTGTGAAAAAAATAAGTGGGCAGGTGGTGGCTAAGAGTGATGCCTCAGTGAGGCTAATACTGCAGAATGATGCTCTTTACATGCTAAAGACTTTCTGGACCTTTAGTGTCCATGGTTGAGGAAGTTTGTGTACCATTTTAGTTTGAATGTCAGTCTTACTTAAGTCTTTCCAGCTCACTGCTCTGTGGTGTGGCATTTAGGCACCGATTCAGTGGGAAGAGCGGAATGTCACGGCCATTCAAGGACCCGGAGGAAAGTGGATGATTCCTTCAGAAGCCAAAGAGTCCATGGATAAGAACAAGATGGGCTTGAAAGGTAGTCCTGAAGGGGAGATGGTGGTTATGATTGATTACAGGTGCTGTGGTTTTGAAAGTTTATGCATTTGAACTAAATAAGGCCTGACCATCTCTAGGATATGGGGAGGCTTAGATAATGTCAAATGCATGCTATTACGTGTGGTCCTCAGGAAGTTCTCAACATGAGAAATGCAGTTCACGTTCCAGAAAGCTTCCATGAGAAAATTTTCCTCCTTTATTTGAATCTGACGGAGAGGGTGAGTTAGAGGCAGAACACATTTTGCAGGCTGGCCCAGGTGGATTAGTAGGTCACATGTGAGATCTAAGCGTGTTCTGTAGTCATCTGGGTATTCTTCTTTACTACAGGCCCTTTAAAGACCCCAATAGCAGCCGGTCACCCATCTATGAATTTATTGCTGCGTAAAACATTTGACCTTTATGCAAATGTTCGACCGTGTGTCTCAATTGAAGGCTATAAAACCCCTTACACTGATGTAAATATTGTCACCATTCGAGAGAACACGGAAGGAGAATACAGTGGAATTGAGCATGTGGTATGTTCTTTTTTTATTCCTAGCTGGGCTGCTTTCTGTGTAGTTGGGACAGTTGTTCTAACTCCCAGTGGAAAATGGCTGCTAAAGACAGATCGGTTTCCCTCTGTGAGGAGTTGTGGGTGTTCATCTTGGTGCTGAGTGTCTGGCCAAACGTGCTCCAGAAGGAGTGGGGCCCGGTGGCTCAGGATGCAGGCCTGGGGACATGCTTTCTGAGTTCTCAGTCTCTCACTTCACAGGTGTACTCTTGGGCTGGTGGCCGTCCCTGTACCTAGGTTTTCCTTATTTGTGCAGTGGGGCTTATAACCCCACCCTCACAGGGGTAGGTTAACCCAAACCCTGTATGCACTGTGTGGGTGACTTCAGCCATGGTCGATAGTGCTGTGCAGATGTGCCATAGTGACATTGTATGCTTATTGCCCGCTGTCTCGGGCCAAGCTGTTGCCATACACTTATCTGTTAGGTGGTTCTTCCTCTTTCAGATTGTAGATGGAGTTGTGCAGAGTATCAAGCTCATCACGGAGGCAGCGAGCAAGCGAATCGCCGAGTTTGCCTTTGAGTATGCCCGGAACAACCACCGGAGCAACGTCACGGCTGTGCACAAAGCCAACATCATGTGAGTCCCTGCATGGCGGCACCCTGCCTTGCTTTGTGGCAGGGACAGCAGTGACAGAGCCTCCCTTTCTCTCACCAGCTTGCTCACTGGTTGCTGATGTTTCAGTCCCAGTCTGGCATTTTTCTTCTGTCATCATCTTACTGTGCCTCCCTGGGTGTGTGACAGGAGCATATGAGGGGGCAGGAATTCAGGTCCTGAAAATTGGAGGAGGGACTGAGGGTTATAAGCAACAAAAGCTGGAGACCCTGGGTCCCCAGATGCTGTGACAGTCAGCAGAAGTCATGCACTTTATGTTTTAGAAGTGGAGCAGGGGGAGTGTTTCTGAAGTGGCCATGTGCTCAGGGGCTTAGTCAGTGCTAACGGTGCTGATAATGCCGATGTGTTATGCTAGCGGTTTGAATTCTCCTCATCCAGAGACTATTAAAGGCCATCTCTGAAAATACAAAGAAGCACTTTTCCTAATCTAAGGAAAGTGCTAAACATGCAAAATAGTAAAACTATTTAAGTTAACCTTGTAAGGCAATTTTAATAATATTAATGAATATTCCTTAGTTCTTGCTAAACACTATAAAAATATAGCCTTCGCTATTATGATCAAACTATTTCATGCTTTTACCTTTTGTGCTTCAAGAAAGGTCCCAAAACACATTTTCAACTTGTAGTTTATTAACTGTATAAGAAATCATTACTGTAATTGAAATCAGACATCTTGGCTTCTGGAACTTAAATTTCTTGAACTTAACTTTACATCTTTAATTTGATTTTTTTTTTCTTCCTGCAAGTCTTTTGTTTTCAGCAGTTTTTATTTGATTAAATACAGGCGGATGTCAGATGGGCTTTTTCTGCAAAAGTGCAGGGAAGTTGCAGAAAACTGTAAAGATATTAAATTTAATGAGATGTACCTTGATACAGTATGTTTGAATGTAAGTATATATTCACTTACCTACTACTCTTTATGGTGAATGGTGTGTATGTGTGGTATGCAGTGTTTGATTGCTAAATACACAAATGTATTCCTTGCAGATGGTACAAGATCCTTCCCAATTCGATGTTCTTGTTATGCCAAATTTGTATGGAGACATCCTTAGGTGGGTCTGAATGTATCCTTTGTACTTTAAGGCAATTTTAATATATCTATGGTGAGTCTGAATTTACCTTTTGTGCTTTAAGGCAATTTTAATAATATTTTAATATATCTATGATTTATTTTATTTATTTTTTATCTATAAAGGTTTTATTTTTATTTTATTTTATTTATTTATTTTTTTGAGACAGAGTCTCACTTTGTCCCCCTGGATAGAGTGCCGTATCATCATAGCTCACAGCAACCTCAAACTCTTGGGCTCAAGTAATCCTCTTGCCTCAGCCTCCTGAGTAGCTGAGACTGCAGGTGCTTGCCACAATGCCCGGCTGTTTTTTAGAGATGGGGTCTCATCACTCTTGTTCAGCCTGGTCTTGAACTCCTAAACTCAGGTAATCCACCCACTTTGGCCTCCCAGAGGGCTAGGATACAGGCATGAGCCACCAGCCTGGCCTCTATAAAGGTTTTATTATGCATAGAGGGGAGGGGGTCTCAGTCCTTCTTGGCTGCCGCTTTCCTCATGGTAGCCAGGATGTTGCTCAGCTCCTCCCACTTCCTCTTAGCATGGATGTGTGTCCCTACCTTTTTCTTGATGAACTTGAGGGCCCATTTGTGCTTGGAGACCTTGAGCAACTCCTTAGCACACCACTCGTAGGGGCAAAGCCACACACCTCTCAAATTGTACCCTGCACAAATTTAGTGTGTTTGGGAGGTGCCCACAGCAACAGCTGTCCCTTGGCTTGCTTACACTCTTGGTCACTTTGTGGCCCTTGTTGAGACCCACAGCCATGGGGTGGAATCTCCAATGGCTGCCCTGGCAGAAGCTAATCTATGGTTTATTTGTAAATATTCCTAAAATAAACTGTAGCTTAAAATCTTCAGTCAAGTATTATAAAGTATAGCATTTATTACAAGATGTGAGTTGAGTTCTAACAATTCAGGCACTATCAATGATTATATGCTGGGTGGGTTGTTCGTTTATTTGCAAATCAGTGCTGGGCTATTTCTCCCCATAATTATTAGTTTACTCATCCCATTGTTCAGATGTTTTATTATTGCTTGATTAATTTAAGTGTTTTGTTTGTATAGCTGGGTGGGTGGGTGGTCATTTTATACAATTTTTATGTAAACTTTTTACATAATGTCAGATTAACAAGAAAAGCTGTAAGAATGGTACAAAGAATTTCCTTATACTCAGCATCTAGATTTCCCAGAGGTTAACATTTCACAGTGTTTACTTCTTTTTTTTTTTTTTTTTTGTTGTTGTTTGGGATTCATTGTACTTCCTTACCTCTTCCCACTTTCTTTCTTTTCTCTTTCTCTCCCTTCCCTCCTTTTCCTCCTCCTCCTTTGTCTGTCTCTCTTTCTCTTCCCCTTCCCCTCTCCTCTGACATAAAATATCAGCTAAATGGTGATTTTCCTAAGTGTATTATTCCTTCTACATTTATCAATTGGCAGTCTACTGTAAGGATAAGCTTTTCTTCTTGTTTATTTATATTTATTTGTTTACTTATTTATCTGTATCAGTAGTAAGCTCATGGTTTTCTGTTTTATTCAGTGGTGTGTCCATTGCTGTCAAGTTGTCCCACCCTGGCCAGTGGGGCTCTGTTCCCTGTGTGTCCTTGCCCTTCTGGCACGGCCCTTTGTTCTTTGAGCCTTGCCATGCTTTCTGGCCCAATGCAACGCTCCAGGCTCCTGCATTGCCTAACCTTGACCCTGGAATCCGCCATGTCTGCAGGGAACCCTGGATCCTTTTAGTGAAGAATGATATTTAAAAACTAAGATCTGGATGCTAGATGAGATATTTTCTCTCTCAAAATATTCTTTGAAATGTTTTTCTGCCCCTAGTGACCTGTGTGCAGGATTGATTGGTGGTCTTGGTGTGACTCCAAGTGGCAACATTGGAGCCAATGGGGTTGCGATCTTCGAATCGGTAAGGACCCTGAGACCTAAAGTAGAGTTCAGATCAGAAAAGCATGAGAACTTGGGAGGACTTACCTTATAAATGTGTTTTTAACTCTGAGTTTTTCAAATTGTGAAGAGAAAATGAGACTTTGTTTACATATGTAAGCTTGGTTTCTTCCTTTGTTTCCCTCCACATATTTCTTTACTGTGTATTTTTACTCCCTAAGACATTTTTGCCACAAATTGACCAGAAAAGATTGTTGGTCTGTATTTTCATAGTTCTCCTAGGCTTCATTTCTAAGATCTTTGTCAGATGAATTGTACACAGTAGCTTTCAGTAAATGGGTTTTCTTAGGGAGGAAAGATAATGAATACCCCATCTCCCCCAGAATAGAGCTGGTAGTTCTTGTCTCCCTCCTGCTGACATGACTTGTCCCAATGTGCAGGTTCATGGCACTGCCCCGGACATTGCGGGCAAGGACATGGCCAATCCCACAGCCCTCCTGCTCAGTGCCGTGATGATGTTACGCCACATGGGGCTGTTTGACCATGCTGCGCGCATTGAGACTGCCTGCTTCGCCACGATTAAGGATGGAAAGGTAACTGGGTCTCAGCTTCCTCATGCTGGGTGAAATGCGCTTCTTCCAGGTGTTTTATCTGTGTGGTGAGGATGGACAATGGTGCTTGAGAGAGCCACAGGATTGGATGTCAAACAAGGATTCTTACCGGAGGCTCCCTGATTGAACTGGATGTGTGCTTTCTGGGAGGAGGATCAAATGTTTCATCCAAAAAGCTTAAGAATGATGTAGAGCCATCAATGTGCAGTGGAAAAAGCAGTGGTTTGGGAACCGGAGTCAGATACAGACCCAGTCACCTGTTAGCCGTGTGATTAATTCATTAATCACAAGTTCATTAATTTTTATAGACAGCCATGTGGTGTGAAAAGTAGTACTAACAATGGCTGGATAGGGTGGTGCCTGTGGCTTAGTGAGTAGGGCACTGGCCTCAGGGTGGCAGGTTTGAACCTGGCCCCGCCAAACTGCAACCAAAAAAATAGCTGGGTGTTGTGGTAGGTGCTTGTAATCCCAGCTACTTGGGAGGCTGAGGCAAGAGAATCGCCTAAGCCCAAGAGCTGGTGGTTGCTGTGAGCTGTGACACCACAGCACTCTACCGAGGGCAACAAAGTGAGACTCTGTCTCTAAAAAAAAGCAAAAAACAAAAAACAATGCCTGGATGCTTTCCAGACAGCCTTCATGTAATACAAAAGCAATAAAGAAGTGGTATAAAAGTAGTAGTAATGGCTAATGTTAATTGAATATTTACAGATTTTTAAGTTCCATGTAGATAGTATATATTTACATACGCATATATATATATCTCAGCAAATCTTTTCTACTACTCTGTGAAGTAGATACTATAATTAATCCCATTTTATTGATGAGGAGACTGAGGCACAAAGTGATTAAGTGATTTGTCCAAGGTCTTATAGCTCCTAATGGCAAGATTGGTGTTCACACTCAGTGTGGCTCTTCCCCAGCACGCGTCACTGCCTGTGGAAGGGGCCTGGGGGGTCATTCTGAAAGTGAGAGGAGGGCAGGAGAAGGTAGTGACTTTGCAATTTGATTGTGGTAAAATATATATGATAACATATAGTTTATCATTTTAAGGTGTACAGTTCAGAAATATTAAGTATATTCACATTATTGTGTAACCACCACCACCAATCTTCTCCAGACTTTTTCATCTTCCCAAACTGAACTGTGTACCCATTACACAGCTCCCCTTCTGCCTCCTCCCAGCCTGGCAGCAGCCTCTCTGCTTTCTGTCTCAGAATCTGACTATTCTGGGTGCCTCATCTAGTGAAGTCATACTGTATTTGGTTTTTATGTCTGGGTTATTTCACTTGGCATAATATCTTCAAAATTGATCCCTTGTTTTAAAAAAATTTCTGTAATTTGAATTACATCTGTGGCCAACATGTAAGGAGTCTAGAGGGCATAAGATCTTGTTTTTTTATTCTGAAGCTATACTTGGAAAGAGAGCCCAGCAAGGTACTGAATTACACAGTGGGTCCATGGGAAAATAAAGACAATTAAATATATTGAGGCCTGTTTGCCGTAAAGAGAGGATAAGGTAGTAGAACAAATTGGTTACATGGGAGACTTTATTTCCTAAAGAAGGAGGCTTGAGAGTTAGTGATTTAAGCAGGTTTTTGGTATTTGTTTCCCAGCCTTCAAAAATAGATCAGAACATGTCTGAAGTTTTTAGCCTTTAAAAATTCTCCAAGGAAACTTTATGAAACTCTGGTTTAGATTTGCTTTCATTTAAATGTCCATGATCCACCAGTATTTCTTGGGGTCTATTGTGTGAACAAGGAGAAAATTTTGGAAAACTTTGCTGCTTTCGTTGTATCCAGAATGCCTGTTCTTTTCCGTGTTTTTGTATACTCTGTCTTACTGGGTTTTCCTAGTCCTAGTGAGGTGGGTATATGGTGGCACCTCCCTTTGAAATGAGCCACTGAATGGAAGAGCAGCCAGGTAACTTGCTCAGCTGGCATCTCATTGAGGACTTTAAATGAAATTAACCTTGGTTTCGTTGAGTGTGTGAATACATTTTTATTTTTGCTTTTGTCATTTCTCAGAGCTTAACAAAAGATTTGGGAGGCAGTGCAAAATGCTCGGACTTCACGGAAGAAATCTGTCGTCGAGTAAAGGATTTAGACTAATGCTTCTGCAAATGGTTTTCACGCCAGTCACTCCAAATGGACACCACATAGACCTCTGTGTAGGGTACCTGCCATTATGCATTCAGTTTGCTTGTTCCCTGATAGAGTACATTTTTAGATCTAGCCTTTTCTTAAGAAAATCTGAGCAAAGGATGCAGGTGATGTCCATAGATCTTTTTTCAAAGGACTTTTTCCAAGTGCTGTTTTATTTATTGAATGTCTATCTGGTAAACATTTTTTTGTAAACTCCAAGTGAACTATATCATTTGCCATTCTTAACCATTTTACACTTCAGTTAAAATAGTTTTTTTCTCAGCTGTAAATATCATACAGAATTAATAAGAAAAATATCTAACTTTTTAAAGAAAAACCATATTTTCCTTGGTTTATGAATAAAATAGGATATTGACGTGATAGTGCAAGATGATATTCTTATAAAACTAAATAGGCACAAAAAAAGTTTCCTGGGAAAGTGCAAATCAAAAACAATGAATGTGGTACATTTCTTAGTGATATGGAAAAGAGAGACAGGTTTGTCCTCTCCATGAATTACTGAGTGTGAATAAAAACTTCAGATCCAAGAAATACATAATGAGAAATATAATTTTTGTTAATAAGATATAGGTAATATATTACGTACAAAGACACAATGCATTGTATATGCAATTATTTTGTTATTTTGAGGTTAATATTCCCTCAATAGCTTAGCTTTTTATAAAGCAAGGGAGCAGTACCTCCTTTTCACTGGACACATGCTGAGTACTCTGAGTTGTCAGAGCCCCGAACCCCTGTATTGACGGTTTGTGTCTGCCAAACACACAGTGTTTGGGGGAGCTGGCCATGTTGTGCATTTATTCTTGCATGTTGCTGCCTGGAAGTGGACCCCACTCCAGCTGGCACTGCTAGCTGCCTACTGCTAAAGGACGTGATCACATGTAT
>CAUYON010184264.1:0-14541 GCA_963573935.1 Arctocebus calabarensis | reverse complement strand
TGCGGAGTCGCTGAGGTACAGGAACCTGACTTCCAGGTGCTGTGGGAAGTGTCAGCGAAGGAAAAGGGAGGCAAACAGGAGCGTCCAAGGTCCCTGAGCCCGGGAGCCCCCAGCCTTTGTGTCCTCTCCCTCCTCCTCCCTTGCTCCTCCCCAGAGCCAGCCCATTCTGCTGATGTCCGGGGACCGGGGACCTGCCCAATAGCCAGGGACCATCCTCCCTCATTCTTTCCTTGAGACAGGCGGCCCTCACGGGCTATGGTACCATTTCAAGAAACAAGACACAGATTCTCAAAACCCCAGCACACAGCAAAGGTTCCTCAGAGAACTGCCTTCTCTCACCTGCCCTGTCCCACCTTGGTCTTCTGCCCTTCCTGCTCCTGTTGTCCTCACACAGTGCAGGTTCCAGCGGTCCTTCCAGTCCACTGCCCTTTTCTCAAGCCCTGGTCTGTGCCATGGACACATTTTTTTCCTCTTCTCTTTCCCTCCTCTGTTTGCTGGACTCACTACTCCTCTCTGTTCAGAATCTCCATAATGTCCCTCCTTCCCTGTCCATCCCATTTCAGGACAAAGACCTGTAATCTCAGTTCCCAAGGACAGCTCTCCCACTTCAGGTTTTGATTTCTGTAAACTTTTTTTCAATACCCACTGGACAAAAATCTCAGAATATGAAATTGCGCATGTCTTTTTCCCGTGAGAAAGCTCGCGTATGTATTGGGCAAAAAGCAACACAGAAGATTCCCTGATAAAAACTGTTTTTATGCTTACTCCTTTTTAAACAAGTTTGCTAGCTGATAATAACTAAGTGGACGGAGTCAGAGACACTAGCCAATACCTATCATTTTTTGGATAATAGAAGATGCAGTAATAGTCCAAAATACGTTCTTGCATATTTAAAAAATGGATTGTATTTGGGAAACTAACCTCAATATGATATACAGAAATTAATAGATTATGATACTTTTCAAATCAGAGCAAGCTAACCGTATAGAAACATAAGCTTTTTTTTTTTTTAAACATGACTCAAATTGTGTGGTTCCTAGAAAAGTCTCTGCTCCTTCAACTAGAGATAGGTCAGGGAAAATTTCTGGAAATCATTTATACAAAGAATGTGTAAACTCTATTTTTCCTAATAAACATTCTTGTCCATACAACCTTTTTGGAAGGAGGTGTGGAGAATCCTCAAAGAACTCAAATTAGAACTCCTATTTGATTCTGTAATCCAGTTACTAGGCATCTACCTAGAAGAAAAAATCCTTGTATCATAAGGACATTTGCACTAGACTGTTTATCACATCTCAATTTACAATCGTCAAAATGTGGAAACAATCTAAATACCCACCAACCCAGGAATGAATTAACAAGCTGTGGTATATGGGTATCATGGAATACTATTCAGCCATTAGAAAAATGGAGACTTCACATCTTTTGTATTAACTGGAATGGAGATGGAACCTATCCTTCTTAGTAAAGCCTGAAAAGAATGAAGAAGCAAGAATCCAACGTACTCAACTCTAATGTGAAGGCAGTAGTTGGTCTAATATAAGGTGAGGTGGTGGGGGAATGAAGAATTGGGAGGAGTGGGGAAGGGAACTTAGAAGGGAGGAGGGAGAAAGATGGGGAGTTATATTGAACGGCACACCTCTTGGGGATGAGAAACAATTACAAGAGGCACTTTACCTAACAAACACAATCAGTGTAACTTAATTCTTCATACCCTCCGTGAATCCCAAACAATAATAAATTGTGTTCCCATTTAATTTAGACAAGAGTGATACCTGTCCAATCCTCTCTGGCACTGGTCTTGATCCAGCAGAAAGGAACCAGGCGAGACGCTGATTAGAAGTACAAGCTTGTAGGAGGCGGGCTAACCTTGATTGCAGGGTAGCCTTGAGCAACCACCACAGTAGCCTTTTATTGAGACAGCACAAGACAGGTGAGGGGAGTATTAGATAATGAC
Organism: Arctocebus calabarensis; assembly: GCA_963573935.1. NCBI lineage: Eukaryota > Metazoa > Chordata > Mammalia > Primates > Lorisidae > Arctocebus > Arctocebus calabarensis. The sequence continues at coordinate 12,584 of CAUYON010184264.1, read as the reverse complement.
TACGTGCCCAAGGCTCGCCATGGGTTCGGGTTCTCTCTCGGCAAGGAGCATCTGCAGGCGAATTGGCTGAGGGCCCACCCCCCAGCTGCAAATCATCTTGCTCAGAGGTCTTGCGGCTCTTGGCCGTCCTCTACATATCCCTCCTCTAGTGTATGAAAGACATTTCTGCATAGGCAAGGGAGAAAATCTGTCTTTGGTTATTTCAGCTATTCTCTTCACCAAGGGGCTTTCCTTCCTGCTAAGTAAAAGAAACAAAAGAGCATATAATTATAACAAAGTTACACAAACAGAACTAATCCGAGTATAAGGGAAACTATTTTAGCAAAACTAGGCATAGGGGAAAGCATGTCCCCTTTGTGCTAATCACCACCAACTACGTGCTACGGGCTGACCCACAGGGCTCATGACGCTTCCATGGGAAGTATTAATCACCACCCAAAGTTGTGTTAGGTGGGAAAAGGGCTGTACTGAACTCAGACACTTTCCAAAGAGCAGTATAACTTAAAGATTGGGTGCCAAACTGAAACAGATATAAATCCAACAAGTATACCAGTTGGAAGTATACTGGTATCCAACAAGTATACCTGGAAGCCTGCTGTTCAAGATCTTTGTTGTCATAACTTTCAAAGGTTTAGAAGATGCATACTAAGCTTACCTGGGGCTTGTTATTCAGCCCCAAATAATGAAATCCTGTATCAATCTTCCCACTGTGCATAGAAGCTCCAACTGCTTCTTAGGGAAAAAGGACGCTGACCGCTCTTAACTGCTTCCTGCTGATGATGGACAGTGATAGGGGAGAAGCAGCGACAGTTCCCACAGAGGAGAATGATCCAGGGTTTCTCTACTATGAAGAGAGATAGTCACCTAGGCTACAAAATTAAGAGTCCTGTGAACAAAAGAAAAGTTAGTGAAAACAAATTTGTTAAAGTGCTGACATGGTTTCTTGCTTGTGTCAAGGCTCAATTCAGCGGGCTGGTAGCCACTGCTTCTCTTGTTGTTCTGTAATATGGGCAAAACTTAGACCCCAATGCAGTACATAACCAGGCTTCCACTCTGACATGTCAGGTTTTCTATAAAAAATAGGTTGTTGTATTGGAGACGATGGTGGATGAATGAGAGATGTCCAATGGCGTTCTGCAGCTGTCTTTCCATTGTTGCTGAGATTCAGAAAATTGAGAGTGAGAAGAGCTCTAGTGAGCATGTACTTAGGACTATTATTCAAAAGGAGAATATCCTCTCCCCCTCTCTGTTTAGCTAACATATCTTTCAATGTTTCATGATGTTGCTCAATAATGGCTTATCCTTGAGAATTGTAAGGAATACCATGAGATAATTGAATATTCCAAAAAGATAGGAAGGTATTTAATTTGTGAGTAGAATAAGAAGGTTCATTATCAGTTTTAATAGATTTAGGGAGACCCACAATGTTAAAGCACTCTAACGAATGTTGAATAACATGAGTTCTTTCTCCTGGTAAGGCAGTAGCCCAAGAGAAATGAGAGAAAGTATCTATGGAATGATGAACATGTTTCAGTCTACCAAAGGATGAGACAATGGTCACATCCATCTGCCATATCTGATTTGCTGCTTCTCCTCTAGGGTTGGTTCCCCTGGAAAGGGTGGTAAATTTATCTTTGAACAAGAAGGGCTTGTTCAATCTGCTGAGACTGAGTTCTTGTAAATTGAAATTTCTTACAGAGCATTTTTGCATTAGCGTGTAAGAGTGAAAGGTAGAAGCTTTTGAACAGTGCCAATAAGGGCCCGATCTATCTTTGCATTCAATGAGGTCACTGGACCCAGTAATATGGTGTGTGCTCTGATGCGAATTATGTAGAGAGGGTGAGTACGATGCCTTACAAGAGCCTGAATAGATTGAAAGAGAGAAGAAATCTCATCAGTGGAAGTGATGGTTGCTGTTTCTATCTTTCTAATAGCTATGCAGGCATACTGAGAGTCCGTAACCACATTTATTGCACAAGGAAAGTCTTGAAGTAAAATAAAAATAGCATATATTTTATTTTTTTGAACCAAGGTATAAGAACTTTGAACAACTTTGAAAGTATTACCATCTGTATATCCAACTTTACCATGCCTGCTGGCATCTGTGTAAAAGATAACAGTGTCTGATATTGGAGAGTCTCTAACAACAATAGGGAGAATCTAAGTAGTAAGCTTTCAAAACTGAAATCTTTTGTCATTAGGATATTCATTAGCAATTGAGCTTGTAAAGGATGCAAAAGTAATTTGCCATGCTATTGATAATTGAAAATTAAGTTGTATTTGCTTTTCTGTGAAAGGAACAATAATAGAATAAGGATCATAACCTGTAAGTTGGTGAATTCTATTTCTACCCTTAGCAACCAATTCACAAATTTTATCTAAGTATAATTTTTGTGTAGTTCTGTTAGAAAGGAACAACCATTCTAAAAGAGTATCAACTTGATAAATAACTCCAGTTGGGGAGTGATTAGTGGCTATAATTATTAACAGAATCAGAAATCTGACATCAACCCTATCTAATTCTTTTGAAGCAAACTCCTTTTCAATTAGTTGCAGTTCTTACTTGGCTTCTGGAGTAGGTGAACAAGGACTATTTAAGTCTGGAGGTCCTTCTAGAATTTTGAAAAGATTAGATAAAGCCTGGAATTCCTAAAATAGGATGTGACCAATTAATATGACCTAATGGGTTTTGAAAATCATTTAAAGTAGACAAGGAATGAAATTGACCAATTAATATGACCTAATAGGTTTTGAAAATCATTTAAAGTAGACAAGGAATGAACACATTGTGGAAGAATTTGAGTCTGAGTCAATTTATATCCTAAATAATTATAAGGAGCTGTAGTTTGCACCTTCTCTGAAGCAATTTGAAGACCATAAGACTTTAATATACATATAGCTTGTTCAAACATTTTCTGCAAAACCGTCAAACTCAGATGTGCCAATGATGTCATCCATATAATGAATAATGTAGGCTGTAGAGTACTTCCTTCTAAGAATCTGTAATGGTTGATCAACAAACTGTTGACACAGTGTAACACTATTCAACATACCTTGTGGCAAAACCTTCCACTGGTAATGCTTGAGAGGCTTCTGCTGATTATAGACAGGAAAAGAAAAGGCAAAACGTGGTCGGTCTTCAGGATGCAGGTATATGGTAAAAAAACAATCCTTTAAGGCAATAACATACAAATGCCAGTTGGAAGGAATCATGGAGGGTAAAGGAAGTCCTAACTGTAGGGGTCTCATAGGTATAATAGTTTGTTAACTTTGTAAAGGTCAGTAAGCATTCTCCAATTGCCTGATTTCTTTCTTATCACAAAGACAGAAGAATTCCAAGAGCTGGTGGATGGCTCAATATGACCTTGCTCCAATTGTTCCTGTACTAATAATTTTAAGTATCCAGTTGTTCCTTAGTTAAAAGCCACTGCTCCACCCACACTGGATTATTACTCTTCCAGGATTACTTGAGAGCATATTTCGGGGCAGTGGTCTCTATGCTAAATTTGACATTTGTAAGGAATTAACACCGGGGGATGGGATGGTTATCACAGCACTCCAGTGCTGGAGTAAATCACGACCCCATGAGTTAATAGCAATGTCAGCTACATATGGTCGGATTTGAGCATTCTGCTTATCCGGCCCCAAGCAGGTCAAAGGCAAAATACTCTGAAAGATTGAGTCTAGAGTTCCTATACCAAGAAAAGTAATATCAACAACTTGTTTCAGCCATTCCTTAGGTCACTGATTTAGAGCCATAAATCAAAACATCAGCACCTGTATCTAACAGGCGAGTAAAGGTTTTATCCTTCAACATAAATCAATTGAGGCCTACTCATATCAACAGCTGTTTGCCAGAAAGTGTGGCTCATGTTACCAGGTTCACCACTATGTTTTTCCTCAGTACCTTGTAACTTAATGCATGGCAAGAGTAGCAATTGAGCAATCTTCTGTCCAGTCAAAATTTGAGCTGGTTGGTTTACTGAGATCATGATCTGTATTTCTCCTAAGTAATTACCATCAATAACACTTGTGTGGATGAACATTCCCTGCGATACTTTTCCCAAGCAAAAAACCAACAGTACCTGGGGGGGGAAGGGGGAAGAGAATACCACACACTCCTGTTTTCAATTCTTTTGCTCCCTTGCTGGGAACCAAAAGGACATTATCATATGCTGATAAGTCCAGAGCAACACTGCCTGAGGTGGCATGTAAAAGAGACTGAACAGAGCAAAGTTGCTAGTTAATGAGTACATTCTCTAACTCATATTCTTTGCCTGAGGGACCGGGCTGGGCCCGCCTACTAGTTTTCCTGCAGTAAAGGAGTAAAGATGTTCCTTTTTTATCAAACCAAGAGTGGCACTCACTTGCCCAATAAGGTGATTTCTTACACTTGGGACACAAACCAGGGGATTTCCATCTGCTATTAGTCTTTTGTTCATTATTTTTTCTACAGATCTTCTCTTTCCAACCCTCTTTTCTCTTATGTCCCAATTTTTCAGTTATGACATTTAGGACTGTATGAACGGATCCCTTCGTTCAAAGCAGCAGCAAGCAAATTAGCCTTGTGGAAGTCTGTTCCTATGTCAGCACATGCCCGTATATACTCCTTTAATGGAGCATTTTGTGTTCTCAAAGGTACAAGGCCTTTTGACAAACAGAGTTAGCATTCTCAAATGCCAAAGTTTGGAATAGCATGTCTCTGAGCTCCAGCTGGGCAACTGCCTTATCGACTGCAGTTTTTAGTCGAGCTAGAAAGTCGGTATACAGTTCATTCCCCAACTGCATTATCTTAATAAAAGATTTAGAAATATCTCCAGGAGCCTGAACCTTTTCCTAGACCCTAAGACAACACAGCCTTGTCTGGATTATGGCTATGTCATTATACTGGCGAGGTTTTGAACTGTAAATACTGTTCAAACTCAAGAACAGTTCTGGCTATCATGTCCCAGTCATAAGGAATGAGCTGCTGCTCTTGTACAAGCCCCTGTAACAGACCTCTAGAAAACAGGGATTGCATACCATACTGTGCTATGGCATGTTTCAAATCTTTCAGAACTGCAAAGGTGATCATATGGTGATCATTGGCCCCCTTGAGGGTGTTGCGGATTGGGAGGAATTATCAGTGACCATAACTGGAAAAAGCCCCAAAGTGTCTTCCAACCTAAAGTCACCAGTGTTACGCCCTTCTAACACAGCTTTCATAATAGAAGTTACAGGTGGTTCATCAACATAGGGAGGCACGGAGGGCAATATTGGGTGCTCTAAGTCGGCATTTCTGACAGTGAGATTATTTACCCGGTCTTCAAATTGTTTAATCTGAGCAGCCATAAGAGCCATAGAGGTAATTCCTTGCTTATTTGTGTCTGTATCATATTCTCGTGATTCCCAGTTCTCCTCAGGTCCAGTTTCCCACTGAAACTCACTATTCTCCTCACTTTCAAATTCTGTTTAACATCACTTTCTTCCTCAGTTTCTAATTCTCGCAACTCCCCCCAAAGGAAGTTACCCATTGTTTTCTCTATATGTCTTTATTAAAGACCTCACTTATTCTGACTGATGTCCCCTTGATTCTAGATTGGACAAAGGTCCCACTTGCCCTGAGTGGAGTTTCCCTTATGGACTTCCTCCCACCATCTCCCAAAGGTGTCACTTAACTTCTCGAGTGTCACTTTCCCCGTTGGTCCACGTCCCTGCTGTGCTGTTGTGTCCTGCTAGATCCTGCCAACTGTGCCAGATGTCAGATCCTGTATGGCCCTGGTCTCCATTGCAGCAGAAAGGAACCAGGCGAGATGCAGATTAGAAGTACAAGCTTGGAGGCGGGATAACCTTGATTGCAGGGTAGCCTTGAGCAACCTCCACAGTAGCCTTTTATTGAGACAAGACAGGTGAGGAGTGTATTAGACAATGACTACATGCCCAAGGCTTGCCATGGGCTCCGGTTCTCTCTCTCCAAGGAGCACTTGCGGACAAATTGGTTGAGGGCCCGCCCCCCAGCTGCAAATCATCTTGCTCAGAGGTCGTGTGGGTCTTGGCGTCCCCTACAGATACTCCCTGAAATATGTAAATAATTGAAAATATAGGTTGAATGTATTGTTAAATAAAAGATAATATTAATGAACAGTACCAAAATGGAAATTTGGATGCTGATGATGTTTATGCAACAAAAAAATAATAGTTCATTCATACATAAATGTCATAGATATTTTTAGGCCAAAACAAACATATAGAGAAAAGTATTATAAGTATTGTAAGTATTATGTGGCACTTTGTTTTTGGTCAGCGGGCAGAATTATTCTTCAACAAAATCTTTATAAACAAAATCTGAATTCCCTCCCCTACACCAAAGGGAGGGGAGAGAGTGCTGGCCTTTCCCCTACAGAAAGGCCGTCAGCTGACCTGTGTCTTCTTCAGTCCAGCCACCAGGGATATGGTGTGGAGGAAGTTGACACAATTCAGCATGGAATCTGTATAGCAATTTTTCATCTGCACCAATTATGAAATAGCTTGTTATTTTATGACATAGTGAAAACATGAAATGATTGAAAAACCACGACACAGATATTTCTACTCACATAGAATGTGTATCTCATATATATTGAACATAATTATTTTGAACTTGTGTAAGTGTGGATATTTGTCTTTTATCACTTCTATGATTACGTTCAATGGAATAGAAAAGCAAAGTAAACTAACAAAGAAATTCTACAATTTCTCTTTGATATAAAAGGCCCCAGAAACTTTGTTGATGTTTCATTTCTTCTGAGAGTCCTCAACTACTTTCAGTGAGATCTACTAACATCCCCTGGGCAAGTTATAATGTTGACATGTCATCAGAAGATGATAATAGGAAGTTTTACACTAAGTGTTTGTGTGTGTGCATGAGGGAAATTAGCTCCCTTTACCCACTAGGATGTTTACAGTGTCAATTTTTAATATGCATTTCTATTTGAAAGATGTGGACTTTAAGATCAGTGGAAAACAACACTATTTTTCTCTGTGATGGCCCAATGTAAAATCCTGTTGGATCATTTGCTGTTGTCTGGTCAATTATTGAAGAAACATAAATATAGTTTCATATAAGGTGACCAGCTTGATTTACCTTCTACTTGCCTTGGTGGTCTTCTGAAATTTCTATTTTATTATTATTCTTATTTGTTATCGTTAAAGATGCATTGAGGGCACAATGAGCCAGCTTATACTGATTGCGGTTTTCTGGGTGAAGTCCCTCTACAAATGGTGTCTCACCCCCAAGAGGTGTGTCACACACCATGGCCCCACACCTCCCTGCCCCCTTACTTGTCTCCCCTCCCCCATTTTCTTTCCCCCCACCATGTACTAGCATCAATTATCCTTATATCAGAATTTAGTACACTGGATTCTTGTGTCTCCATTCTTGTGATGCTTTACTAAGAAGAATGCATTCAACTCCATCTAAATTAATACAAAAAATGTAAAGTCATCATCCTTTTTTAGAAGCTATATAGTATTCCATGGTATGCATATACCACAGCTTGTTAATCCATTCCTGGATTGATGGGCACTTAGATTGTTTCCACAATTTGGCAATTGTAAATTGAGCTGAGATAAACAGTCTGCTGCAAATGTCCTAATGGTAAATTTTTTTTTTCTTCTGGGTAGATGCCCAATAATGGGATTGCAGGTTGGAAGGTCTAGCTTGAGTTCTTTGAGGATTCTCTATATTACCTTTGAAAAGGTTTGTATTAGTTTTCAGTCCCACCAACACTGTAAAAGTGTTCCCTTCTGTTCACAACCATGCCAGAATCTGCAGATTTGTGTCTTTGTGATGTGGACCATTCTCATTGGGGTTAGGTGATATCTCAGGGTGGCTCTTATTTTCATTTCTCTGATAGTTAGGGATGATGAGCATTTTTTAATATGTTTGTTAGCCATTCATCTGTCTTCTTTAGAGAAAGTTATTTTCATCTCACTTGCACATTGATATAAGGGATTGTTGGCTTTTGTTGTTGTTGTTGGATTGCTTAATTTGAGTTCTCTGTAGATTCTAGTTGTCAAGCTTTTGTCTGATTCATAATATGAAAATATCTTTTCCCATTCTGATGGATGTCTATTAGCTTTGGTTGTGGACTCATTAGCTGTACAGAAGATTTTCAGTTTAATTAAGTCCCATTTGTTTATTTTTGCTCTTGATGTAATTGCCATGGAAGTCTTCTTCATAAAATCTTTTACCAGGACAATATCATCAATTGTTTTCTCCACACTTTCTTCAAGGATTTTTTATTGATTCATGCCTTAGATTTAGATCTTTTATCCATCTTGACATGTTGCACTGAATTATGATTTAGTGTTTCCTGGGCATCCCTATTGCATATGTATTTAACTGGCTCTTACCAGCATCAAACTTTAGTCATTGAGGATAGTGGCCATTATTCTGCCTTTTTCCAGCACTTCAGTGAAATCCACCCAGATATCCCCTTACACATCCCCCTACTGGTGATGAGGTCCTAGGGGGCAGCTAGATGCTGCATGTCTCACTCTGCTGACCCCAATGTCCTGTGGTATTTGTGCAGATACCCTGCAGTGACCACCCCTCACTCACAGAGTGACTCCAGGGAGCTCATGCTTGGTGTTACACCAACAATTAGAACTCACTGTGGAAAACCCAATTAAGTAAAGACATGGGATCCAATTGTGATACTGCCTGAATGAAAGAATATAGAGAGGGGCAAAACAGCATTATTTCTGGGTGTGTGTGACTGTGCCCCAGAGGAGACTGCGTATGCACCATTTGGCTGAGTGGGGAAGCCCTGCCCTCAGTGTGCATGTGCACCATTCAACAGGCTGGGAATAGATGGGAAAAGACAAAGGAGAGAGAAGAATTTGGCTCTTGCTCTATACTGAAGCTGCTGCACTCTCCTCTTCCTGCCTGGGACCTGAGAACTCTTCACCTGTGGAATGACAGTACTTGTATTCATTGTCTGAAGGGTCTCAAGACTTTGCCTCACCTAAGAATTATACCATCAACTTCTCAGATTCAGAGGATTTTATCCTTAGACTATGACAAGCACAGTAGCCAAGGATTTCAGGTTGCAGATGGCCTGTTCTGAGACCTTTAGTGAGCCAATTTCCCCAATTAACATCCTATCTATCTATCTATCCATCCATCCATCCATCCATCCATCCATCCATCCATCCATCTACCTACCTACCTACCTACCTATCCCTCCACCCATCCTTCCATCCATCTACCCATTCATCCATCCATCCATCTATTCTATTATTCTGCCTTTCTGGAGCACTCTAATGTATAGTTTAATACCAAGACCAACTCTTAGAAGAGCAGCATTTTAAAGATTAGTATTTTAATTGTTTGCAGTGTTTCTCAACCTGTGGGTCATGACCCCTTGGGGAGTCGAACAACCCTTTCACAGCAGTCGCTGAACTTTGTCCTGCATATCAGATCTTTACCTTATGTTTCATAACAGTGGCAAAATTACAGTTATCTTTTTTTTTTATTTTGTTGTTGTTGCAGTGTGGCCAGGGCTGGGTTTGAACTCACCACCCTGGGTATATGGGGCCAGCACCCTACTCACTGAGCCATAGGCACAGTGTACAGATTTTTTTTTTAATAAACATAGGTTTTAATTTTTCTTGGATAGATTCCTAGGAGTGGGATTGTTGGGTCCATAGGAGATGTATCTTTTTATTATGATTATTATTAAGTCATATATACATAGATCATGAATACACTTATGCCTTTGTGGGATTCAGTATGTTAATTATTTGTACAAATTGGAATGCTTACATCCTACTAATTAACATAGCTTTCACCTCATTTACTTAATCACAGTGTTAAAACATTTGTGATCAATACTTGGAAGATTTGACTTGTACCCTTGCAATATGCTGCATAGATGTGGTCCTACCATTAACCCTCCCTCTATTGAACCACCTCTCTCCCTTCCCATTCCCCTTCCCACCTTTATCCTGGGCTATAGTTGTGATTCATCTCTCTTATGAAAGTGTGAACGATTATAAATTGGTTTTATAGTATTACTAAGTACATTGGATATATATTTTTTTCATTCCTGGGATACTTTACTAAGGAGAATATTTTCCAGTTCCCTCCATGTAAACACAAAAGGGTAAAGTCTCCATCTTTTTTAATGCTGTATAATATTCCATGGTATACATATATTCCACAATTTATTGATCCATTCATGGGCTGATGGGCACTTGGACTTCTTCTAAGACTTGGCAATTATGAATTGAGCTGCAGTGAACAATATGGTGCATATATCTTTGTTGCCAATTGATTTTTTGTCTTTTGGTTATATACCTAGTAGAGGTCATTGCGTCTCCAGTCACACAACAAGGATCAAACAGCAAGTCTACATTTAGATCCCTGAGTGTTCTCCAAACTTCTTTCCAAAAGGAATGTATTAGCTTTCATTCCCATGATTTGCAAAGTGTTCTCTTTTCTCCACATCCATGCCAATGTCTGTAGTTTTGGGATTTTGTTATGTGGGCAACTCTTACTGGTATTATATGATATCTAAAAGAGGTTTTGGTTTGCATTTCTCTGATGATTAAAAATGATGAAATTTTTTTTCATGTGTCTGTAGACTGTGCGCCTGTCTTCAGAAAAGCTTCTGTTCATATCTCTTGCCCACAATGAAATGGGATCACTTGTTCTTTTCTTATTAATAAGTTTGAGTTCTCTATGGATTCTGATTATTAGATCTTTGTTGGAAATATAAACTGCAAAAATCCTCTCCCAATTTGAGGGTTGTCTACTTTTTTTACTTACTTTGTTCTTGGCAGTACAGCAAAATTACAGTTATGATGTTGCAACAAAAATAATTTTATGGTTGGGGGTCACCACAACACGAGGAATTGTATTAAAGGGTCACAGCATTAGGAAGGTTGAGAACCAGTGGTTTAGAGAGTGTTTGCAAGTGACCCTCTACTCTGATCAGACCTAAAAAAAGGTTAAGCATTTTACTTCTAACAGGACAAAGGACACTGGTAGCCCACAGCATGTGCTGTTTATAGATACACAGTCTGCATGTGATGCTCCTAATCAGCCATTGATAAGAGAAAGACACTTGATAACTGTTTATATAGTACCTCTGACTATTGTGGAAAACCAAGGACTATAACAACATGGCTTGCTTACTTGCTTATAAGGTGACAGGAAAAACTGGTTAAGGAAAAGGATGAGCTTAGAGATTCAGAGCAGGACCTGGCACTGGAATTCTTTGTGTTCATTACTGAAGCCCAGAGCCTCTGACTGTAGCCAACCCTAGCAAAACAACATCCATGTGTTAATTTCCAGTAAAATACACATAAAATATTACTGTTTTGTTCTGTTGGTTGCTCACATCTCATAAATCTTGAACAAAAGTCCTCATCATACCAGAATAGTTTTTAGACCACTAGTTAAAAATTACATTATAGCTGCAGGCACATATCTTATTAAGCCTCACATACTCATCCTGCAGAACACACTACTTAGAAGAGAATGTCTCCTCTCCATACTGTCATGTTAGTGTTAGGACATCCATAAAAAATTAAGCCTGTAAAAAAAACAACCAAGCGCTACATAAATCCTAGTCTGCTTGTTAGATTAATGAACTTTTCCTCTCTCCTCTTATTTTTGTGTCTCCTATAATGTGAGATGAGGAAATCCCTGCTCATTACAACTTGAGGACTCCCATCTTCACAAGACATGACAATCTGTTTATTCACAGACCACCTGCATCAGGGAGTGTCAAAGATTCAGTTTGGAACTATGGACAGCAGTGCATCAACTGAATAATAGAAAGCTTGATTAATTATTGACTAAGTCAAGAACAATGAAAATATTTAAAAAGCCTCAATCATGACAATCTATTTTTTTTATTAAATCATACCTGTGTGCATTAATGCAATCATGGGGTACAATGTGCTTGTTTCATATACAATCTGAAATAGTTTTATGGCATTTTCCTAGTTATTGTGTTAAGACATTTGTATTCTACATTTAGAAAGTTTCACTTGTATCCTTCTAAGATGCACTGTAGGTGTGATCTCACTGATTACCCTCCCTCCACGCATCCTCCCTCCTCCCCCTTCCCTCCCTTGCCCATTTACCCATATTCTTTATACTATAAATGGATTATAGCCCTCATATGAAAGCTATAGATTAGTTTCATAGTAGTGCTGAGTACATTGGATACTTTTAATTCCATTCTTGAGATGCTTTGCTAAGAATAATATGTTCCAGCTCCATCCATGTAAACATGAAAGAGGTAAAGTCTCCATCTTTCTTTAAGGCTGCATAATATTCCATGGTGTACCTATACCACAATTTATTACTCCATTTGTGGGTCGATGGGTACTTGGGCTTTTTCCATGACTTAGTGATTATAAATTGTGCTGGAATAAACAAGTTATCTCATCTCAGGGTGGACAAGGGACCTGAAGAGAAACTTCTCTGAAGAAGACAGGCACACAGCCTACAGACACATGAAAAAATGCTCATCATCCTTAATCATCAGAGAAATGCAAATCAAAACTACTTTGAGATATCATCTAACCCCAGCAAGATTATCCCACAT
>CAUYON010184262.1:0-11717 GCA_963573935.1 Arctocebus calabarensis | reverse complement strand
TCCCGAGTAGCTGGGACTACAGGCGCCCGCCACAGCGCCCGGCTATTTTTTTGTTTTGCAGTTCGGCCAAGGCCGGGCTTGAACCCGCCACCTTCGGTATATGGGGCCAGCGCCCTACTCGCTGAGCCACAGGAGCCGCCCTCTTTTATTGTTATTTTTGAGACACTTTTGCTGTGTCTCCAGGCTGGAGTGAAGTGGTATTGTCATAGCTCACCGAAACCTCAAAATCTTGGGCTCAAGCGATCCTCCTTCCTCAGCCTCCCAAGTAGCTGGGACTGCAGGCTGACATTACTATGCCCAGCTAATTTTTCTATTTTTATTAGAAATAGGGTCTTCCTCTTACTCAGGCTTATTTCAAATTCCTGCCTTGGCCTTCCAGAGTGCTAGGATTATAGGCGTGAGCCAGCACACCTGGCTGAGCTTCCTCCCTTCTTTACAAATTAAACAAAAAATTTAATTAATTAATTTTTTTTTTTTTGCAGTTTTTGGCTGGAGCTGGGTTTGAACCCACCACCTCCGGTATATGGGGCCTGCGCCCTACTCGTTTGAACCACAGTGCCACCCTAATTAATTAATTTTTAGAGATAGTCTCCTTCTGTCATCCAGAGTGAAGTGCAGTGATGTCATCATAGCTCTTGGTAACTTCAGACTCCTGGGCTCTGGTGATCCTTTTGCCTCAGCCTTCTGAGTTGCTGGGAGTAGGGGGCATGCATCACCGCACCTGGCCAATTTTTTTTTTTTTTTCCAGAGTTGGGGCCTTTGTATGTTTTGCAGGCTCATCTTGAACTCTTGGTCTAAGCCTGCCTGGGCCTCTCAAAAATGCTGGAAGGGGATAGGATGGGAGAAGCATGAGCCACTATGCCTGCCCCCCCCCCCACCATTTTAAAAAAATTAAAAACTCCCTCTCGGGCGGCGCTTGTGGCTCATTGAGTAGGGCTCCGGCCCCATATACTGAAGGTGGCAGGTTCAAACCCTGCCTCAGCCGAACTGCAAAATAGAAAAATAGGCGGGCGTTGTGACGGGCACCTGTAGTTCCAGCTACTTGGGAGGCTGAGGCAAGAGAATTGCCTAAGCCCAGGAGTTGGAGGTTGTTGTGAGCTGTGTGATGCCAAGGCACTCTACCGAGGGCAATAAAGTGAGACTTTGTCTCTACCAAAAAACAAAACAAACAAACAAAAAAAAACCCCTCTCTTTTTAGATAAGGTCTTACTGTGTTGCCTGGGCTGATGTGAAATTCCTAGCCTCAAGTAATTCTGAGTAACCTGAATTACAGGCACATGCAACCATGCCTGGCTTTCACTTCCTCCTGTTTGATCTTGTATCTATTGGGTTACCCTCTCCAAATGTTGGGTATTCAGTCCTTCAGAAACTTTTGGGAGGGAAATTCTTCGTTTTTTCTTTTTGAGACAGTCTCCCTATGTTGCCCTCCCTATGTTGCCCTCTGTCACAGCTCACAGCAGCCTCAAACTCTTGGGCTTAAGTGCTTCTCTTGCCTCAGCCTCCCAAGTAGCTAGGACTACAAGCGCCCGCCACAACACCGGGCCATTTTTTGTTGTTGTAGTTATCATTGTTGTTTAGCTGGCCCAGGCTAGGTTTGAACCTGCCTGCCTAGGTGTATGTGGTCGGTGCCCTAACCACTGAGCTACGGGCGCCAAGCCTGGGAGGGAAATTCTGCCTTCTCTTTTTACCCTTGTGTCGTGTGGTGGGTGCATTTTGTCTTCTTCAGTCCTGGAGGGAACCCTGCATATGGTTCCTTCCTCCTTCCCGAGCCTGGAACTTAGAAGGGTCTGTCTCTGTGGAGGGCAGCTCCTGAGGAAAGGAGTACATGAGGGCAGAGGCAGGCACAGACAGACCCAGGCAGCATTGCTGCCCTTTGCTGCTTTCTCTATCTGCCCTTTTCTTCTCTCTCTAGAACCTAGTTAATTTCATTTACTATTGTCCCTATTAAGCTAGTATAAGAGGCCCTTGAGATGGCAACTGCTTAGTTGGGCAGAGTCGGGTTGTGATGGGCTTTTTACCCCAAAAGGCCAGAAGGAGACCAGGTATTCACGTATAGGCTAGCATGCTACTCTCTCTCTACCTGGGAACATGGCATTCATTCCTGTCCCAGTCCTGAGCCCTACTGCCTCAGTTCCTTCTCTCTTCCCCCATCCCTTCTATATCTGCATCCCCATCTGGTGTATTCGGATTAGTTGGCTGGGCTGTGGACTACTGTAGGGCTGGGGATAGACTCCTGGGGCCCCTTTGCTGACTACTTGGGAGCTAGTGAGGCCAGTGAAGAAAGAGCTGGACAAGCTCAGCCTTGTCCTTCCTGGGGGCTGATGCCAAGTACCTTTCAGGTGAAGGGCCTGACTTTGGTTCCTGTCTGGAGTGTGCAAGGGGCTGGAGAGCCAGTCACTTAGGGAGTAGAGGCTGCAATGGAGAGATTAAGGCAATGAATGGGGTGGGATGTAATGGAGAGCAGGAGCAGCAAGAGAGCGTGGGAGGGGGAGGCAAGGACATGGGGAGTAGGACTAAGATGATGAGAGAAGCAAAGAAGATGGGGAGGGGATGTAGAGAATGGGGGTATAAGTGTGGGTCTAGAGCTCTGAAAGGATGGAGAGACTTGAAGATGAAGGCCTGGGAAAGAGGTGAAGACATGGATACCAGAAGAGAGGCTACGTCAGAAAGAAGACTAGGGTCCCAGAATGTGAGGAGCAGGAGTTGGGGGCTGGGTTGGGGTTGAGAAGGGATGAGAGGTGCTGAGGCCCTGGCGGGAGAGGGGGCTGTCGGGAGCCAATGGGCTAGAGGAGAGGGAGGGGGAGGAGCTGGTCAGGCCCCAGGGCCTTCCGCACTGCACTAGCTGGGGAAAGAGGAGGCGGCCAGGACGGCCAGTTTGGAGCCTGAGGCACTGGGCCGGCCCCAGTGACGCCTCTGTCCCCATCCCCAGAAATACCGCTACCAAGATGAAGACACGCCCCCTCTGGAGCACAGCCCGGCCCACCTCCCCAACCAGGTAAACGCCCCCGAGCTGGTGCACGTGGCGGAGAGGAACTTGTCCCACCTCGAGGCCGTCCATGGGGTCGTGGGCCACGCCCACCTCTCCCCCATCAAGGTAGGAGACCCTGGCGGCCCCCTCCCCAGTGTGGCCCTCAGAGCCTCGGAGCTGCAACAACCCCCAAGGGCCAGTAGGGTGAGAGAGAGAGCGGTGAGGGGAAGGCTGGGACTGGATTGGGGATACCTGGGGTTGGGCTCTTGGGGTTTGGGGGAGGGGACATTTAGGGGGCTGGAAACACTTTAATCTCACAGAGGAGAAACAGGCCAGACAAGTGGGAGTGGGTGCAGGGCCTAAAGCCAGACTCTGTGTGGGGCTGTGTGTGCATGAGCGCGTGCTCACAGCGCATCTGTGCTTTCACATGTGTGTTCAGATGTGTGCATCCCTCAGGAGGCCCCCCCCACACCTTCACAACCCCATCTCCATTTCTGTTGTCTGTGTCCAGAGCTCTCTTCCAAGGGCCTGCTGCCCTCATTTGCTCTTATCCCTTCCCCTCTTCCTCCCCCATCTCTGCCTTTGGGCCCGGCTTAACCTGGCCCTGAGTCTCCAGCCCTTTCCATCTGCCTGGCCTGAGACTTCACTTGGTGGGGCCTTTCTGTCTTGTCCCCTGCCCCAGCCTTTGCTCCCTCCTATGCTCTCTCTCCCCCTCCGCAGCCCTTCCCTCCCTCCTGGCTGGCTGGCTGGCTCTTGATACTGTCTCTCTCTTCCTCCCACGCATTCTCCTTCTCCCTCTCCCTGATCCCTGGCTCAGGCCTCTGCGGCCCAGTCAGTCCTCCCCCTGTGCCAGCCAGGTCCCCTTTCCCCAGTTTCCCTCTTCTCTGTTTCTCTGTTCATCTCTATCTTTCTCCCTTTCCTTCTCTCCTCTCTCATCCTCTCGGGCTTTCATCTCCACTCATATCCTTTTTTTTTTTTTTTTTTTTGCAGTTTTTGGCCAGGGCTGGGTTTGAACCTGCCATCTCTGGCCTATGGGGCCGGCGCTGCTCCTCCACCCATATCCTCTTTCTGCTCCTCTGTCCTCTTCTTATTTACCTCCACCTGTCTCAAATTCTCCGCCTTCTCTGTGCTTATAGTGTTATCCATTCTCTAGCTCTGGGAAGGACCTGTTTCTGAGACCTTCCATTCTCCAGTCCACTTTCTATGTTCTTCCCCCTCACTCTCCTCTTCTGGGGACACAAAGGGGAGGACTGGAGAGCAGCAGGCAAGCTGTGAGATTGAGGGGGACACTGTGGGGTCAGGAGTAGGGATTCTAGGATGTTGTGGGATGCTCTGGGGAGGGTAAGGTTGCTAACATTTTAGCAAGAAGATAAGGATTCTCTGAGTCCAAGGATTGGGGGAGGCAGCAGCAGGTTTTGGAGTGAGAAGTGGCAGAGAGGAGCTGGGAAGGGTAAAAGGTCCTGGTGCAGGGGCCCGACAGGGATGAGCCTGAGAAAGCAGAGCAGCAGATGGAGCTGATTAAGAGAAAGGAAAATAAGGCCTTGGAGATGGGGAGGGTGCAGAGTATTTGTGTAAGACTCTGTGGCTACTAGCAATGAAGGAAGGGGCTTTTATTAAGTCCCTGGAGGGGAGTGGGAAGAGAAGGGAGGCTTGAGGAGTGGTAGTTAGTACAGTGCATAGGAGTGCTGGGGTCCGAGCTCAGGAAGCAGAAGGAAGTGGAGGTAGAGTATTCCAGAGGCTATAGGCATGGGAGACAGGTCTCAAGACAAGGCTTCAGTTGGGAGACAGGAGAAGAAGCCTCAGTTTTCAGAGGAGATGGGAATGGGTTGAGAAGTGAAAGGTTACTTGTGGATAATCTTGAGGGTTTGAAGATTGGATAAGGGAGTGTGGTAACCGTCTTTATTGGGAATCAGATATTGGGATGGAGGATGAGGACAGAAGGTTGGTAAGGAATGGGGCTGGAGGTTGGGATAGGGACAGAGAAGCAGCTGGAGAATGAAGCCTAGGGTTGGAAGATGGACATGAAGGGTGAGGACAGGGATATAGACGGAAAGTGTGGGATGGTGGTAGAGACAGGGATAGGAAGCAGATGAATGTAGTGCTGGTTAAAAGATGGGGCTAAAGGAAAGAGGTTCTAGGTTAAGGATGGAGATGGAGGATGAGGCATAGAATGAGGTTTTGGTAGTGGCCATTGGTTGGACAACAGCATTTGCTGAGATTTGAAACATTAGAGGATGGTGTTACTATATTCATGGGTATGAAAACTATTATAGAGCTTAAAAATGGTCAGTTTGTAGCATTGAGAAATAGTAGGAGAGAGGAGGGACCCCTTTGGAGGAGGAGAGCAGGAGGGAGACTAGGGAATCCTTGTTTGGAGGGCTCCAAATAATTATTTGTTTAAGGAGAAAATAGGTTGGGGACCCCCAGAAGGAGACTCTTCACAGCCTCCTCCCATTGCCATAGAGACATGGCTTCAGTTGCCGTGGCAATTGGGGAAGCCCCTAGGACCTGAAGCTGCCAGAGCCTGAGAGTCTAGAGACCAGTCGACTGACGTCAGGGACCTGGGCACGCCTGCTTTAACCCTTTCCCGTAGGAAGTTGGGGGTAGGGAGTAGAGCGGGATAGGACCCGGATGTCTTTCACCACTCCTCTTCCTGACGTCCTTTGCACTGCGTGGGGTGAGGGGCGTAAGGGAGAGAGGAAGGCAGGTTATCCAGGATGCGCTGCGCCTGCAAACCTCTTCAGCTTGGCCTTCTCTCGGCCTGGCTATCGCAGGGTGGGGCCCAGGGCAGGAGAGGCGGGCCTCGTGGCTCCCTTTTGCGTTTGTTCGGGAATCTGGTGGACCGCAGGCCACGCCCCATCTCCCCGACTGTTGTCCTGACGACAGGGCCTCCTGGAGGTGGGTCTCCGCAGGTCTTCGCTGCTTCTAGATACCGTTGCTAGGCAACATGGTCCCTAGAGGAAAGGGTGGCCAGGACGGCGGGTGGATGAGACTGAGGGAGGGGCCTGCAGGTGGGGAACCCCGGATTCCTGGGGAGAAGAGTTTAGGGCAAATGTGTGTGAAGGTGAAGAACAAACCAGGGGAAGGATTGTGAAAATACCTGGGCATATTGTGGCGGTGGTGTAGGGATAAGGATGAGGGCAGAAGAGGGGAGCAGGACCTGGTGGACATGAGCCCTAGGGTGTACGTGTGTAGCACATAAGGCATGTAACACGCTGTGGTGTTACATCCGGTGAGAAGCCACCCCCCCCAGCCTGCCCCCCCCCACTCTTCACCATCTGCTGCTCCCCTCTCCGTCTGGCTGTCTCCCTTTCCGCTTTTCATACACCTCCTTCCACATGCAGGGGGCCTGGACTGGGCAGAGTTAGATTCATCTTGTGTGCACCTGTACACGTGTGTGTAATATGGATGGAGGCTTGGGCCTTGAGGAGTTCTAAGGGTGGTAGAGTTGGCTTGGCTAAAAGGCTGAAAGGGTAACCAGACTGGTAGGCCCCTTGGTTATGGTCTCCCTCTTGAGCCAAGGCTCAGGCAGCTTTGTGTCTCCTGTTTCCCCTACAGGCCAATTCTCCCCCTGTGATTGTCAACACAGATACCCTAGAAGCCCCAGGATATGTGAGTAGTTTAGATTTTGGGGATGGGGCCATTGCAGAAGGAAGGAGGGAGTGAGGGAGTGCCTGGGTCTCAGCAGCAGAGGAGGGAAAGGCTCTTAGGCATGAATGTCTGTCTCATTGTTGTTGTGTTTCTATCCCGTGCTGGAGTTGCAGGTGAATGGGACCGAGGGGGAGATGGAATACGAGGAGATCACATTGGAAAGGGTGAGCAGGCTCCTCCACCTGAGGGCCCCTTGGCTCCCTGTTTGTGGTTCCTTCTGTGCCAATGTTGCCTAGATGGTTAGCACCTTCACCCTGTCCCTTCCTGCACTGGCAGCAGCTCCCCAACCTGTTCTCCCCTCCACTTACCTTGGTCAAATTAGACAGTGAAGGGAGCTGACCCTCTTCCCTTCCTTCTGCGTAGGGTAACTCAGGTCTGGGGTTCAGCATCGCAGGTGGCACTGACAACCCACACATTGGTGATGACCCATCCATTTTCATCACCAAGATCATTCCTGGTGGGGCTGCAGCCCAGGACGGCCGCCTCAGGTAGGGAGAGCAGATAGGGATTAGGATGCTGGTTTCTTGGAAAAGGAGGGCCAAGGCAGCAGGAAGCTCCTGGCTCAGGACCATCTTGCTGCTTCCAGGGTCAACGACAGTATCCTGTTTGTAAATGAGGTAGACGTGCGGGAGGTTACCCACTCTGCAGCAGTGGAGGCCCTTAAAGAGGCAGGCTCCATCGTCCGCCTCTATGTCATGCGCCGGAAACCTCCAGCTGAGAAGGTCATGGAGATCAAGCTCATCAAGGGGCCTAAAGGTAGTGACTCATTTTGTCCCTACTTCATCCCCATGGTCCATGCCCAAAGCCTGCATCCTAGGCACTTGGGGACCCACCTCTGCCCTCCCCTTCCATCCAGGTCTTGGCTTCAGCATCGCAGGGGGTGTAGGGAACCAGCACATCCCAGGAGATAATAGCATCTATGTAACAAAGATCATCGAAGGAGGTGCCGCCCACAAGGATGGAAGGTTGCAGATTGGAGACAAGATCTTGGCGGTGAGAACCCCATCACTTTCTAGTCCAGAGCTAGGTCTCACCTGCTGGCTTAGGCAGGCCCAGGTTCCTTAGCACTTCCCCTCAGCATGTCTGCTTTGGGGCTATTTTTGGTTGCCTAAACTTTGCTTCCTCTGACACCAGGTCAACAGTGTGGGGCTGGAAGACGTCATGCACGAGGATGCTGTGGCAGCCCTGAAGAACACATATGATGTTGTCTATCTGAAGGTGGCCAAGCCCAGCAATGCCTACCTGAGTGACAGCTATGCTCCCCCTGACATCACAACCTGTGAGACCCCTCAAACCCCAAAGCTCCCTATGTCATGCAATCACATGACATCCCTGTGGCCATTCTTCTTCATGTTTTCTCCGTCAAATAGCCACAACCACTGATACTTGCTGTAGTTGAAGAAGAGATGGAAAATCAATTACCGTAAAAGAACTAGAAGATTGTCAATGATCTCTTCCCCAGCAGGCATAAAGCCCAGTTGGTTTTATGGCTAATTTTATAAAATTCTCAAGGAATAGATAATCATTATTATTATTTTTTGAGATAGAGTCACAAGGTGCTGTGGCATCGTAGTTCAGCAACCTCAAACTTGCGGTCTCAAGTAATCCTCTTGCCTCAGCCTCCCAAGTAGCTGGGACTACAGGCGTCCAAGAAAATGCCCAGCTATTTTTAGAGAAAGGGTTCTGCTCTTGCTCAGGCTGGTCTCAAACTACTGAGCTCAGGCAGTCCACCTGTCTCCGCCTCCCAGAGTGCTAGGATTACAGCCATGACCTAGCCCAAGGAATAAATAATTCTTATGTTCTTTCAGAATGTAGGAAAAGGTAAAAGATTTCACATTTTATTTTATAAGGCCAGTTCAAATGGTCACAAAGACAACATAAAAGAAGGAAAATAGAGACCCATTTTCCTTCTGACTAGAGTTGCAAAAGTTTATAATAACATAGTAGCAATGAAACACAGCAGTGTATTGAGATAACAACATTGTCACAAAGTAGCATTTGTTTCAGAAAAAGTGGTGGTCCAATAGTAGGAAATCTCTTAATATGATTCAGTATATTAAGAAATTAAGGGAGGAAAAGTATAAGATCATTTCAGATAGATGTGGGAAAGGCATTTGGTGAAATTCAGTGTCTTTGTGTTTTTTTTTTGTTTTTTTTTTTGAGACAGAGTCTCACTGTCGCCCTGAATAGAGTGCTGTTGCATCATCATAGCTCACAGCAACCTCAAACTCTTGGGCTTGAGCAGTCCTCTTGCCTTGGTTTCCTAAGTAGCAGTGGCATATGCCATTATACCTGGCTAGTTTTTCTATTTTTAGTAGAGATGGGATTTCGCTCTTGCTCAGTGTGGTCTAGAACTCCTGAGCTCAGGCAATCCACCTGCGTCAGCCTCCCAGCATGCGAGCATTATAGACATGAGCCACTGCACCTGGACTCAATATCGTCTTTGAATGAAAACTTTTTTTTTTTTTGAGACAGAGCCTCAAGCTGTCACACTGGAGAGAGTGCTGTGGCATC
Source organism: Arctocebus calabarensis (assembly GCA_963573935.1). Taxonomy (NCBI): domain Eukaryota; kingdom Metazoa; phylum Chordata; class Mammalia; order Primates; family Lorisidae; genus Arctocebus; species Arctocebus calabarensis. Next base: position 2,584 of record CAUYON010184262.1, on the reverse strand, counting down.
ACAGCTTACGGCAATGTCCAACTCCTGGGCTCAGGCAAGTCTCTTGCCTCTGTCTCCCAAGTAGCTGGGACCACAGGCGCCCACCACAATGCCTGATCATTTTTTGGTTGCAGCCACCATTGTTGTTTGGTGGGCCCGGGCTGGATTCGAACCCGCCAGCTCAGGCGTACGTGGCTGGCGCCTTAGCCCATTGAGCCACAGGCGCCGAGCCTGAATGAAAACTTTTAGTAAACTAGAGACAGGGGAATGTTTCTTTCTTTCTTCCTTTCCTTTCGTTTCCTTTTTCCTCTTTCCTCTTTCTTCTTTCCCTTCCTTTCCTTCTTTTTTTTTTTTTTAAACAGTTTCATTATGTTGCCCTTGGTACAGTGCCCATGGCATTACAACTCACAGCAACCTCAAACTCTTGGGTTTAAGAGATTCTCTTGCTTCAGCCTCCCAAGTAGCTGGGACTACAGGTGCCTGCTACAATACTTGGCTATTTTTTTGTTGCAGTTGTTTAGCAGACCTGGGCCAGGTTCAAATCCACCTTCCTCAGTGTATATGGCCAGCGCCCTAACCACTGAGCTATAGGCACCAAGCCAGGAATTTTTCTTGACATGATGAACAGTAGTTACTAGAAACCAACAAATAACATTTCACAATACTAAAATGTTATCAGTGTGTTCATTATTTTAAGAACTAGGAAGGATGCCTCTTATTTCTGCTTTTATTCTTTACTGCTTTAATGCAGGGTTTCTCATTGTTGGTACTCTTGACATTTCTGGGCCCTATAACTCTTTTTGTTGTGTTCATTGAACAATATTTAGTAGGATCCCTGGCCTCTATTAGATGACAGTGGTACTCCTTCCCCGCCCCCGTCATAACAATGAAAAATGTTACTGCCACAGCAAAGTTACCCTGGTTGAGAATCATTGCTTAGGAGATTTTAGGCAGGTGTAGTAAGACAAAGAGATTAATAGATATTAACATTAAAAAAGAGAAATAGTTGGGGCCGTGCCTGTGGCTCAAGGGAGTAGGACTCTGGCCCCATATGCCAGAGGTAGCGGGTTCAAACCCAGCCCTGGCCAGAAACTGCAAAAAAAAAAAAAAAGGGAAAGAGAGAAATAGTTAATATTTGTTTGTAAGTTATATTATTGTTATTTAGATTAAAATCTAAGTGAATTAACTGAAAAACATAGAAATAATATGGGAGGTTAAGAATGTAGCCATATGGCTAGGCACAATGTCTCGGCACAATGTCTCACACCTATAATCTCTGCACTCTAGCATGCTGAGGTGGGAGGATTGCCTGAGGCCAGAAGTTTGAGACCAGCCTGGGCAACAGCAAGACCTTGTCTTTGGAAAAAATAGAAAAATTAGCTGGATGTGGTGGCATGTGTCTATAATTCTGTCTACCTGGGAGACTGAGGCAGGTGGATTCCATGAGCCCAGGATTTTGAGGCTGCTGTGATTACCCACTGCACTCTAGCCTGGGTGACATAATGAGACCTTATCTCTTTTTTTTTTTTAAAGTGGTCATATGTAAGATAAATAACAAGAATTAGTAACTTCCCAAATAAGGAAATGTGCTGGGTAAAATGATCCCTTTCACTATAGGAAAAAACTATATAAAATTCTCAGGAATACAAACTTGACAAGAAATATAAGATTAATATGATGAAAATGATGAAATTTTACTGAAGGACATAAACCAAGGCTGGAAGGAGTGGAGAGTCACAGTGTGTTTCTAGATGGAAAAACAATATACTAAGGATCTCAACCTTCTTCAAATTAATCTATATATTTTATGCACTCCTAACAGAATTTTAATGTTGTTTTTCCCCCTAGGAACATACAGGGTTGATTCTAAAGTTCGCCTGGAAAAACATGTGTGGGAGAATAGCTAAGACATTTTTGGAAAAGAATAATGAGATGTGGCTGCCCCTACTAAATATGAAGTCATACTGGAAAATCATATGAAAATCACTCAATACTTTTCCTAAATGCCATAGCCTACCAAAAGGAGCCCGGGCTCTTTGGAAAAAAGGCTGATTCCAAATCTTGGGCAAGAAATATGTAAGAAACTTATAACATTTTTTATATTGGAAAGCAAGAACGACAGCCAAGATTACTAGGGTCATGTTAAAGACATGGGGCTGAATGAACTGATCGGGCTCCCACTGGCCATTCCATAAAGACTCATTAAATTTGTTAAGATCCATGAGGTTGTAGTAAAACTTAAAAATAATTTGGAGAATGCTAGGTAACTCATTTTGAAACTGGTAAATAAAGGGAGAGAGTCAACATTTATCCTCCCTTTCCTATACAAAATGCTCCTCTGGGCTCGGCGCCTGTGGCTCAACGGGCTAAGGCACCAGCCACGTACACCTGAGCTGGCGGGTTCGAATCCAGCCCGGGCCCGCCAAACAACAATGATGGCTGCAACCCCCCCCAAAAAATGGCAGGGCGTTGTGGCGGGCGCCTGTAGTCCCAGCTACTTGGGAGGTGGAGGCAGGAGACTCACTTGAGCCCAGGAATTGGAGGTTGCTGTGAGCTGTGATGCCACAGCACTCTATCCAGGGTGACAGCTTGAGGCTCTGTCTCA